>CAWUER010000409.1:0-118088 GCA_963921195.1 Pegoplata infirma | reverse complement strand
CATATATTTTTTTAGTTCATAGAAAATAACGCTTTTAACCTGATTTTCTTTTTTACTAATACAGTTTGTAAATTATAGAAAAAAATCTTTATACTTTTCGTTCAGCCATAAAAACGTTGCTAAGCATAAACAGCTGATCCCAGATTTGCAGGCTAGGAGACAATTGTTTAAGATGTTTAATCAGATCGAATTCTATATCTATGGCCCTTCAAGTTTTGAATGAGTTAAAAAAAAACATTTAAACCCTTATGATGTTGAATTTTTAGAATCTTTTTCTTATCTTTTTGTAGGGTTTTTCTACAAAAATTTAAAAATTCCTTCAAACAAAATTTGAAATTTTGAAATTTTTTATATAAAACCCCTACAAAAAGACAAGAAAAAGATTCTTAAAAGTCAACATCATAAGGGGTTTAGCCTACTTCCAAGCAAAAAAAAATTTTAGATGTCTTCATTGAATTATTATTAACCCTCTATCTTCCATTTTTAGGAGTTCATTTATCACATTTTTAAGCTCAGAGGTTGGTTTATTTTTCCGAAAGACCATATTTTTCATAAGATGGCAACGCTCTTTGGTTTTTTTTCTCTTAACCGACATTTAAAATCCTACTGATGAAAACACTAACTGGGGTGTTTGAAACCGTTATGGTATTTCCAGAAATATCTATAATTTTAAGAAGCTCAATTTTTCTTCCATATTTTTTTTTAACTTGAACCATATAACAAACATTATTAGAGCACATGCTGAATATGTACTTACAGAAAAAATCAAATAAAATTACTGACAAAATATGTCGCCATTAGGCACAACAGAAAATGCAAATTCCTTTATTTGTCTCTGCAATTCCAGATCATGTTGGTAACCCTTGCGAAATAATGTAAGAGACAAAAAAGTTGAAGGAAAGCATGAAGTGAGGTTGAGATTGCTAGAGATAGAATTGTAGTGTTGGAAACTGTCAAAATTTATTTAATTTAATTTCGTTTACATTTTTAATTTAAATTGGAAAAAAAAATTACTATTTTTTTTTGAGTATAAAATTTTTTTAATGTAAAAATTTTTTCAAATATTTTTTTTTTGAGTGTATAAATATTTTTCAGTGACAAATATAACTTATGAACCACTATACCAATATGCATAATTTTTTAATAAGTTTATGAATTCATTCATTAGTTAAATGAAAAAAAAATAGCTCATTTACATCCCCAAAATTTTTTTCAGTGTAATTATAGAAAAATTATAGTGTAAGTCATGGTATACCTTCCTTTTTGGTGTAATTTTATAGAAAGCGTATCTATTTAAGTATATCCAGGGATAAGTGTCAATGCAATTCAATATTTCTTTAACCATAAAAATACAAAACAAGGAAGAAATAAACTGAAAGTAATAAAAAAAGTAAAAAAGAATATTTTTCAATTTTCATAAATAACATTTTGATGCTTAACACGAATATAAATGAAAGTGTTAATATATATAGTACTAAAAGAGAATGAAAAAAAAAAAATTACCATAAAATTGGTAAAAAATCAAGAAATAAGCTATTGGGAATCATTAAAATAAAGAAACAAGTAGAAAAGCTAAATTCGACTTTGGCGAATCTATGAATACCCTCAACAATGCATTTTTTAAAAGGATAGTACATTTTTTAATGTGAAAAAATTAACAATTTTGATTAGAAATATTTTATTTGAGTAAAAACCTCCTTTTTGTCATTTAAAAAGAAAAATTACTATTTTTTTTTTGAGTGTAAAATTTGTTTCGAGTGTAAGTTTTTTTTTACTTTAAAAATATTTCTGAGTGAATGCACGTACGTATGTATACAAAATATTGGCATTTTTGTAAAAAAAATAATTTTTTTTTGGAGTGTAAAATTTTTTTTGAGTGTAATTTTTAAGTTATGCTTTTAAAACTAAACAAGTTTAAAAAGCATAGCTTAAAATCTAAACAAGTTTGAAAAAAATTGTTAAGTTACCACAAATGCTTTTAAAACTTGTTGAACATGTGGCATTTAAGATGAAACTAATCTGGAATTCAGGGTTTTGCTTATAACTTTTGAACCACTAACTCGATTGAGCGGAAATTTAATACAAAAGAAACCTGGGAAACGGAAAAAATTCATGTAAAGCTTCAGCAGTCTTATTATTATGTTCTTTCGAAAGTTATCGTGTTTTTTTATCTCGTAAGTTCGCGAAACACCCTTGCCGAAATTTACTCTTTTACTCATAACTTTTGAACCACTGGACCGATTTGAATTGCAATACCAACCTGACCAGGTAAATGACCAACATATATGCCTCTGTAAAGTCTTTCAAAAGTTAGCGTGTTTTCTACGGATGGACAGACAGTCGGACAGACGGATGTACGGACGGACATCGCTTGATCGTCTTAAAATCGATCGAGAATCATGAATATATATATTTTATAGGGTCCTTGACCAATATTTCGAGGTGTTACAAACGGAATGACAAACTTATATATACCCTCTATCACTTGAGTGGAGGGTATAAAAAAATTGATAAAAAGATAAAAAAAAATATTGATGAAAAAATATTGATGAAAAAAAAAATATTGATGAAAAAAAAATTATGAAAAAAATATATTGATGAAAAAAAATTTATAAAAAAAAAAATGTATTGAAGAATAATATAATATTTATGAAAACAATAAAATATTGATGAAAAAAAAATAATAAAAAAAAATTTTATTAAAAAAATATTGATGAAAAAAATTGTTGATGAAAAAAAAATATTGATGAAAAATAATTATGTTACGTTTTATTCACCAGCTGGTGAATATTATTTTTATTCACCACGAGGTGAATTTCTGTCCAAGTTAAAAACCCAAGTTACTAAAATTTTTGGTTTTAAGAAAATGTAAACAATAATTCTTATTTTCTTTTTTTTAATCGTAAGCTTATATATCAATGGTAAGCTTATCAAACTGCGGTGGCGTCCTGCAACTTTTTAAAATTAGACACCAGCCTAAAAACATTATCATGTTAAAATCTATAAATTGAAATGAAATCAGCATTAAACCTCTTTAAGCCATTTTACTTTTAGTCGATGATTGTTTTTTTCTTCCTGGGTAGTTTTCGCATAACATATCCAAAAATCTTTTTTAACGTGATTCCTCCCAAGCGCTTTGGAAAATAATTTTTTGCGTGTTCGGTAAGACAATGAAATTGATGTTTTTATAGTTTAGGACACTGCCATATTGTTAATTTTTGTTGTAATACTAATGTAAAACCTCATACCATGTACTATCTTTTACAAGAAGGTAATTATTTAAAAAAAAAAATATGTTATTTTATTGCTTCAGTACCCGAGTTTACTGATATGACGAAATACCCATTTTGTTAAAATTTTTTGTTAAACAAAAAGCTTTTTTTTCAATATCACATGGAATACTTTTCTTGTAAATAGTACAAAATTTATTAAACAAAATATAGAAAAATTGGCTTTTTATCCTCCTTTGTTCTCCCTTACCTTATCACAATGGACCTCAGAGTCTACGTGTGTTGACGTAAAACGTCAGCAGCCACTTACAACCTACCTTAATACGATGATAAAAATATAACAAAGGAAAAAAACTCTAAATGTCTGTTGTGTATATTGTACAAGTACATTAGCCCAAAGTTCGTATTTTACTACCTGTCGTGATCTTGTAATCCTTAATGTTTTTACTTGTGCTTATTTGCAAAACAAAAAAACGAAAGGGGTTAAAAAAGAATATAACCACATCACAGCAAACATTTTAATCGGTTTTAGTAATAAATATTTTATTTTTGCATTTCTTGTTTTATAGTAAATCGTATAACTATATCGAAAATTGCTACAATTTTAAGTATTTCGGTTCTTATAATGAGTACATAATTTTGAGCAACATTTCTCCAATGTAAAAAGCATTGGTTAATTATAATCTTATTAATGGCACCAAAATACTTAGAATTTTCCTAAATTCAATATACCAATAAGAAATACTTCCCATCATTGAAGAATGCCCCACCACACGGTACAATATATATTGTACAATGTGGTGGGGAATTCTTCAATACATATGTAACCACACGTTACGCTACCCTAGACCCTTAAAGCATTTGAAACTATTACCAAAAATTTTGTTTGGATGCCATATGGTACATTTTCATATAAACAGTGGTAGGTCTAAAACATTTTCTTGAGAAGGGGGTAGGGAAGTATATTTTGTTAATTACAATTTTTAGGGTCGAACCAGAATCAAATGCGTAGCGTAAGACGTAAAAAAAAAACAAAAACAAACACATCAAATTTGAAATTTTTACGTCCGTTTGATTTAGGAAACTCACATTTAAATATTAGAAACGAAAAATTATTGGGCGTTACGCCTTACGCGACGTAATTTGATTTAGGTTGGACGTAGGGTATTCAATCGATTAACCGTTAATCGGTTAACCGATTAATTTTGGTCGATTAACTGTTCGAATAATTTAAAATTGTCAATTTTCAAATAACAAATAAACCGATTAATTTGTGTCGGTTAACCGATTAACCGAAATTTTTTTTTTAGTACTTTTACTTATTTTTTTGCTTTATTTTGTTTTTTGATATTTAATTTTTAATTTAAATTACGGTTCTGCTGAAAGAAGTTTAGGTCAAAAAAAATTATAATTATAACTCTCTTTTAGCAACATGTAAAAACTTCGTCACGAAAATATTTTATCGAAGTCCTAAAAAGATATTTCGGTTTAAAAAAAGGAAACAAACAATGTAACCCTAGCCAATTTTGTATACATTGCTAACAGTATACATATATATTTCTATTTCATGCGCCTAATCCGAATCTGACCTTAGAACTGATCCATCTCATCTTGAGATATTTAGATTTTCGATTGACTATACTGCATAAATGGGACCCTATAAAACCGCGAATTATTTTATAATGTATAACGCCGTCCGACAGCCAATATTAAACATGTACCGGATGATATATGTCTGAAAGTAGAGATCAAATGAAGTAAAACGGCGTTTACAGTTTTTCATTTCGTGATCCTGTTTCCCAAAATCGTAAAGGATTACATTTTAAAATTGTTTATAAAATACTTTTTTTAATATTTGTACTTGTCCTAGGATACCACTGGTGATGGAAAATGAAAGAGGAGGATCTCCCTAATATTTTGTAAAATTTAATCTTCTAAAACTTTGAAGTCGTTTTAAAAGGAAACAGGATCACGAAATGAAAACCTGTAAATGAAGTTTTACTAGTCCCTAGTTTCAAACGTATATTACCAAGTTCGTGTTAACCGATTTTTTCCATTTTTGTCGGACGGTGTAAATAGTTCAGCACATCTGAAAATTCTGATATTTTTGGAATCCTTTAGATATCTTTTTTTTTATTACGGAGATATCGACCGATAAAATTATTGGAATTTCGGTCCTGACAAATAAAAGAAAACAAATTTGGAAACCAAACAATTTTTTTGTTCATATTTTTAGTACCGAATTCGAAACTTTTTTAGGGGTGCATCTAAGCCCGGCAGCAATTTGGCTTAATTTTTCCATTTTATAAAAGTTGCTTTATATTTTTTGAAATTTTTTTGAATTAGGGTCAATTTGGATTGGGATAATTTTTAGGGTGCCATACAAAAATTCTTTTTTTGGGCTAACGGATATTTAAAGCTTCGCCATATCGGATATAGATTTCTTATTAATAAAATTCTTAAAAGTATATACAATTCGTGGTTTTATATTCAATTTAAATTTTAAATTGATACTATTCGGTTAACCGAATAATTCAAATTTAACCGATTATTAACCGATTAAATCTCAACCCCGATTAATTATTTGCTCGATTAACCGATTAAACCAGAACCTCGATTAATTGAATACCCTAGTTGGACGCTTAAATATTAGTTTACCCAAATATGTTTTTTAAGACATTTTATGCAAACATTTTATTAATTTTTTTAAAAAGTTTTTTGTAAACTAACAAACAAAATTGATCCCCATCAAATTTCATTGTTCTGGAAAAAAAAGAAAATAAGAATTACAGTTTTCATTTTCTTTAAACCAAAAAGGTTTGTAACTACGACTTGTAGTTCAGATAGTAATTCACCTGTTGGTGAATAAAAACGTTTTCATCAGCTGGTGAAAAAAATGCCTGCGAATTTTGTACTCTTGCCCAAAACATTAAATCATGCTAATGTTTTGCGGAAGATTTGGGTGTACTTGCCAAAGCAAAGCAAAGTTTAGAACAAATAATGTTACATTACTTTGCTATTCTATGCAAATCGAATTGAAATATTAGTCGAGGACCCCATTAAGTTTATGTATTATTGATCCATTTCTAAAACAAAAGAGCTGTACATTTGGTAAATGAGTGCAAAAAAAAGTGCAAAAAAGTGTTTTTACATTTTGGAGAGTATAAACGATTCGGCACCAAAGAATTTAACACTCTCACTTGTTTTATGTACAACTAGCTTACCATCCCGGTACTTCGTTACCGGTTGTATTGAATACCGTATAGTTTAAAGATCAGGATTACTCTATCGATTTAAAAAAAATACTCTACATAGTTTCTGTTTTATTTACTTGTGGACGTTTAAGTCTTTCATAAAATAATATTTTAATGAATAATTTAAACAATAAAATTTGAATAACTTCGCTGGCACGTCATCATGCTCGTTTCGGTGAAAAAATGTATTGACAATTTTCGAGCCCTTATATCGGGTTTTAAGATTTTGAGTGAATAAATACTTCAGTGAAAAAAAAAGTTGGAATAATTATAAGTTTGAGTGGAAAAACATATAGAGAGAACAAATATAGAGTCAAAAAAGTTAAATACGTAAAATTTAAGTAAAAAGTATCATTCCATATTGTTCCCAGCTCTATTCCACTTCGTTCCCCGTTCTATTCCATTTCACTTCCAAGTCCATCTCCTTTCGCTCCATGTAAGCTTCATTCCTCTCCGTATAATATGCGTTAAAAATATAAAAAGTTCTGTTGTCTTTATATTGTAGATATGAAAAGTACCATTTTACACCACTGTTACCAGGTACCCCTTTTTACCCTAAAATTTTAAAATATGTCCTTGTCTTGGGTGTTATTTCAAGTTTCTGAACCATTATTTCAAGAAATATAAGAATAACCAAATTTGCACTTTTTATCCCCTTTACGATCGGTCGCGACCCTTAGAAACAGAATTTCCAAAAATAACTTTTTAAAGCATTCAAAATTTCAGTGCCTAGGATAATTACTTCATGAAATATAAAAAGTATCAAAAAACACTTTTTTACAGCTCTAGAAACAGAATTTTTTAAAAATACTTTAGCAGAATTTTTTTTCAGCGAAGTCCCCTACATTCCAAAATTCAAGCTTCAACGGTCATTATTATAGGAACAAAAAAAAAAAGTACCAAAAGTACACTTTCTTACCCCCGTTAGAAACGAAATTTCAAAAAAAGTATCTCTTCCAGAAGTTTTTTTTCTTCACCGAAAAATTCTTCATTCCTTTTTATAAAAGGTACTTTTTATAAAATATACTTTTTATAAAAGGTACTTTTTATAAAAGGTACTTTTTATCAAAGGTACTTTTTATTAAAGGTTTTTTTTTTAAAACGTACTTTTTATACAAGGTACTTTTTATAAAAGGTACTTTTTATAAAAGGTACTTTTTATAAAAGGTATTTTTTATAAAAGGTACTTTTTATAAAAGGTACTTTTTATAAAAGGTTCTTTTTATAAAAGGTACTTTTTATAAAAGGTACTTTTTATAAAAGGTACTTTTTATAAAAGGTACTTTTTATAAAAGGTACTTTTTATAAAAGGTACTTTTTATAAAAGGTACTTTTTATAAAAGGTACTTTTTATAAAAGGTACTTTTTATAAAAGGTACTTTTTATAAAAGGTACTTTTTATAAAAGGTACTTTTTATAAAAGGTACTTTTTATTAAAGGTACTTTTTATAAAAGGTACTTTTTATAAAAGGTACTTTTTATAAAAGGTACTTTTTATAAAAGATACTTTTTATAAAAGGTACTTTTTATAAAAGGTACTTTTTATAAAAGGTACTTTTTATAAAAGGTACTTTTTATAAAAGGTACTTTTTATAAAAGGTACTTTTTATAAAAGGTACTTTTTATAAAAGGTACTTTTTATCAAAGGTACTTTTTATAAAAGGTACTTTTTATAAAAGGTACTTTTTATAAAAGGTACTTTTTATAAAAGGTACTTTTTATAAAAGGTACTTTTTATAAAAGGTACTTTTTATAAAAGGTACTTTTTATAAAAGGTACTTTTTATAAAAGGTACTTTTTATAAAAGGTACTTTTTATAAAAGGTACTTTTTATAAAAGGTACTTTTTATAAAAGGTACTTTTTATAAAAGGTACTTTTTATAAAAGGTACTTTTTATAAAAGGTACTTTTTATAAAAGGTACTTTTTATAAAAGGTACTTTTTATAAAAGGTACTTTTTACAAAAGGTACTTTTTATAAAAGGTACTTTTTAAAAAAGGTACTTTTTATAAAAGGTACTTTTTATAAAAGGTACTTTTTATAAAAGGTACTTTTTATAAAAGGTACTTTTTATAAAAGGTACTTTTTATAAAAGGTCCTTTTTATAAAAGGTACTTTTTATAAAAGGTTCTTTTTAACACTTTTTACCCCCGTAGAATCAACATTGGCAAAAACCCAGCCATATTGAATCTTTTTTCCGGAAGGTGAACATTACATTACAAATTTCAAGTTTCTAGTACCATTATTTAAGTAAATGTAAAAGGTACCAAAAGTACAGTTTTTACCCTTTTTTCCCCTTAGAATCATCATTGGCAAAAATTAAGCCTAACTGGATCTTAATTCCGAGAGGTGAACATACAGTCCAATATTCAAGTTTCTATGACTATTATATATATAGGATATATAAAAAGTACCAAAAGTACACTTTTTTACCCATTTTACCCCCGTAGAATCAACATTGGCAAAAACCCAGCCTTAGTGATTTTTGTTTCCGGGAGGTAAACCTACATTGCAAATTTCAAGTTTCTAATACCATTATTTAAGGAACTAAAAAAGGAACCAAAAGTACAGTTTTTTACCCTTTTTACCCCCTTAGAATCAACACTGGCAAAAATCCGGCCATAATGTATCTATGTTCCGGGAGGTGCACATACAGTCCAAATTTCAAGTCTCTATGACCATTATTTCAGGAGATATAAAAAGTACCAAAAGTACAGTTTTTTACCCTTTTTACCCCCTTAGAGTCAACATTGGAAATAGTCCAGCCTTACAGGATCTACATTCCGGGAGGTGAACATACAGTCCAAATTTCAAGTCTCTATGACCATTATTTCATGAGATATAAAAAGTACCAAAAGTACAGTTTTTTACCCTTTTCACCCCCTTAGAATCAACACTGGCAAAAATCCAGCCTTAGTGGATCTATATTCCGGGAGGTGAACCTACAGTCCAAATTTCAAGTCTCTAGCTTCAGCGGTTTGTGCTGGGCGATGATGAGTCAGTCAGTCAGTCAGTCAGTCAGTCAGTCACGTTACTCTTTTATATATATAGATTGAGAAACAAATGGAATATTTTTATATGAAAAGTTTAAACTTGTTGAAAAAGTAGTTAAGGTAAAATAAGTGGAAAAGTAATTTTTGGTAAAAAAAAAATGTTTGATAAAAAAAAAAAAAAAAATTTTATAAAAAAAAAATTTGATGGAAAAAAAATTTGAAAAAAAAATTTTTGATGAAAAAAAAAAAATTTAATGAAAAAAAATTTATGAAAAGAAAATTTTGATGAGAAAAAAAAAATTGATAAGAAAAAAATTGATGTAATAAAAAAATTTGATAAAAAAATTTGATGAAAAAAAAAATTGATGTAAAAAAAATTATGAAAAAAAATTAAATAAACAAAAAAGATTTGATGAAAAAAAAAATTTGATTGAAAAAAAAAAAAAAAAATGGTGAAAAAACAAGTTAGAGTGTTACATAACAGTGCCGAAACTTTTATACCATCCAAAATGTAAAAACAAAATTAAAAAAAAATCCAGGGGCGTCTTTTTTTGGGGGGGTTGGTGGGAGACGTTAAAGGGCACCTTCCCCTCGCGATTTTGAACTTCTTCTGAGATAAGAATTTTGCATTTGCTTAGCAAAAGTACAGAAAACCATGAAAAAAATGGGGTTCTATGTTACTTTTTATTCACCAGAAAAAAAATTTATAGAAAAAAAAAAAAAATTTGATCAAAAAAATAAAAATTTTATCAAAAAAAAAAATCGATGAAAAAAAAAATTAATGAAAAAAAAAAATTGATGAAAAAAAATTTATCGAAAAAAAAAAAAAATATAAAAAAAACAAAAATTTGATGAAAATTTTTATTTTTTTTTTAAATAATTATGTTATTAAGGGTTTGTGATTGAAGAAGAAAACATTGTATTTCTAAAGATTGTTTTTAATGTGGATTTATTCCAGACCATGGTTTTTGCAGCCACCTCTACGTCTTCAGTGGAGAAAATTACATTGGATTTAAATTGTTTGATTTTTGTAAGACTGTTTTTTCTATATGTTTTTTCATCATCAGACTTAACTCTGATTGGAATCGAACCCACGTTCATGAAATTTTCCATCAGTTTGCAAAGCAAACACTTTACCATCTAGGCCATCGCACTGCTTGACAAACTAACAGCAGAAGTTGGTTCGTATTTCATAACAGATGTTTTGTGTGTGACGTCAACAGAAGATTTTTATTTTACACAAACAATATTACGATCTTTAGAAACAACAACATTCCTTAATCTCTCTTTGTCTCGTTTTTTGCACATTACAATTTTAGCGCTGAAATTTCTTCATACACGTTATGTTACTTTTTATTCACGAGCTGGTGAAAAACGGTTTCATTCACCACGAGGTGAATTATTATCCAAGTTACAAACCCAAGTTACTAAAATTTTTGGTTTTATGAATATGAAAACAGTAATTCTTATTTTTTTTTTCGTTAATTGTTAGCTTATATAGTCAAACTGAGGTGGCGTCCTGCAACTTTTTTAAAATTAGACACTAGTCTGAAAACATTATCATGTTAAAATGTAACATAATTATTTTGCAACAAAAACATTTTTGGTTTTGTTACGTAGTTTTGGGACCGCCCTCGTATTTTAAGGACGTCTTTAAGTCAAATATAACCAAGCCTTTATTCTAAGTGTTTCTCTTCTCTTCTTTTCTTTATTTATTTTTGTTTTCAAATTTATTTAACCGTTAAATTACTCCCCGCCATGGATACGCTCATTCATTTACGTAGGTGTATGCATAAAACATTAATATGAGTGTGTGTTTTTTTTTATATGATTATTTTTTAAATAAAATGCAACAAAAAAAAAAGAGTTGTAACGGGCATGTACGGGGTGTTTCGTTTTTAAATGAAAACAAACTCGATTGTATTTAAAGATCCCACACGGAGATCAAACTCACAACTAAAACGACTGATCATACTACAGCCACTCAATCTCAGCAGCAAACGGAATACATTGTGACTTTGACACCATAGGGTTTAGGTTTGTGTGATCATAGGTCGGCGGGACCCGTCTCTGCCGCTAGCTTCAGTGGGTGGGGAGGTTCTTGACCTAGACAACACAAACGACACCATTACCATTTTTATTAAAGAGTCCCTAAAATGTGGTTGCTTACAAAAATGAAATTGGACTTGTAATCTAAACTATTGATCCCCATTTGAAGAAAAAGAAAAATTTATGAACTGATTTTTGAAAGTTAATAGGGCTATTCGATGTGGAAACTTTATGGATAAAAGATGTACTTATCCTGGGGTTCACAACCCTCCCTAACCTATGTCCTTATTAGACCCTGAAATATTTACAAAAAGGACCCGACATCGGCATATATTTCCTCAACCTTTAGGAAAGTCTGATTTCGAAATTAAGCAGACATATTTAAATGTTTAATTTTAAAATAGAATTCATTTATTGAACATTTTAAAAATGTATATTAAATTTAAAAATTACTAATAAAATTTTTGAATATAAATTTTACACTTAAATGGAGCATAGAAAAAGAAATACTATAAAGTGTAAATTTAAAATTTCCATATAAAATTATTTCCTAAAATTTCTCCTAACATTTGTAAAGAAATTTTATTTAAAACTTGCACAGGATTTATTTTTTTTAATTCAATAATAATTCGATTCGATAGCAAATAATTAACAAAAACCGATATTAACACCAAAGAAATATATATGTATCAAACGCGATCATAAACCGATTGTAAAATGATTAGGATGGTAGCGTACAAATAAATAAATTTGTTGATTGTTTACGTTTTGTATCTTTTTAGAACACCTTCTTTGTTTCACTTTATGATTTTAATTAGTGGAGAGTTTTTTTTTCACAAAAAAAAGCTTTTGCTTATTAAAATTTACACCGATTTACTCCGATAAAATGTTCGTAAAAATCAATATAATGCATTTGATAAAAAAATATAAAAATATAGAAATCAATCAAACTGATTTTTGTGTATTTTATACATTAAAATTTAGCAAATTTTATTTTATATTTAATATAAAAAAATTTATTTTGACATTTTTATTTAAAAAAAAATGGAACCGAAATGCAACATAGCAATTTTTACGGGGGGAAAAAAATAATTCTGTTCAAAATGGATCTTTGGAGAAAATCCCACAGAATTTTCTAATAGGAAATTTATTAAATTTACAAGAACAAAATTATATGGTGAAATTAAACATGGCGGCAAAAATCAATTTGATTGGTGATCAGGGTATAAATTTTTAAAAATGAAGAAAGGAAATACTGTTAGAATTGATAGAACTATTTTTCTGGATTTTAATGCATATAAATAATTACTTTTCAACAAATGAATTTATTTAAGTTCTGCTTTTTAAATTCTTAAGCAGGAAAAGCTTTTATTGGTTTTTTTTTCGTAATATTTTTTTTTTTTGTTTTTTCTTTCATGCAGTATGTTCTTTCTTAAAAAAAATAATAAAGAGCACTTACCAAGCAGAGCGACGAAAGGCCTTCCATGTAGCTGCCAGGTTGTCGATAATGCAGTTGTTTTCTTATAGTTGTTGGTAGATTTTAGATTTATCCATGATCATTCTCTCTTTTGCATATACATTTGGTTGATAATTTTTATATGTATGTACAACTGTCTTTTTATATTTCTTTTATCACCAAATGCATTTTTAACAACAATAATTTTTTTTTATATTTTTAGCACAGTGGTATGATTTCACAAAATTTAAACAAAAATTTATAACGGATTTTTTTTCTTTTACTTTAATTATTCATGTTTTACCAAACTTTTAAACAATTAATTTAAATCCACTGTGTACACTTTCCACATATTAAAATCACTTTTAAGACACTTTTTTCTTTTACCAATCAACACGTACTTTTCCTATATTTAAATTTTTCTACGATTTTAATTTTTTTTCTAAAAATTTAATTATGTTTTAAACACTCCTCAAACTTTTTACTTATTTTTTCTATTCACTATTTTAACACTATAACGACCGGAATTTAATTGTGCAATATTAGATTTTAAGTAATTAAATTTTACATTATTTTAAGATTACTCGCGATGTTTTATTTTATTTAAATTCACTTTTTTCCCGAACACTGTGCAAATTTTAATCACAACACTAATTCCTAGCAAAATGTATATACATTTTTTTTATGACTTATTTTAATTATTTAGTTTTTTTTCATGCAATTTCTATTTTTTTTCTCGAAATTAAATATTAAATTTTACCTTAAAAAAACTTCACGTAAGCACTGACTTTCATTTCAGTATTAATTTAAATATTTGATAATTTTGATTATTTCTTTACAATTACTTTCTATTAAAAAAAAATTTAAAAGAATTTTAATTAAGCTGTTATTTTGGATGACCTTTTGCATTGAAAAAGAATTAACTATGATTTTTGACATCAGTATTAATACGTTGAAATGTAGAATTTTTTCCTTTTCTTCTTTGTGCGAGCTTTCGATTTTACATCACTCTGAGCAAATCCGAAACAATTACCAACAACTTAATGCAATTGAGATCTAACAAAAAAAATATGAAAACTGGTTTTATACATGACAAATTGATGATTAAAGCATTTAAGTACCTCTTTTGTTTTTATCAAATTATGATAGACAACCAAAATGCAATTTGAGCAAAGATCCATGCAAATACGAAAATTAACCCTAAACCTTCTCAAATTTTTGTACCGATTGTGTTTTTACGGTTGTTGTACTAGGTTTGATATATCCTCTTAAATCAGCGGGATAAAATTCCGGATGTCCGTCAAATAATTGTTCCGGATGAAATTAAATTTGTTCCAATTTTCCTGTCAGTTGCCGCAGATGAGTTTTAATGGCTTTTAAAACAAGTGGCCACATTTAACCCAGACGATCAGGCAAGGATTTTTAAGTCAACAAATATGTTGTTTTGTTTGTTTATTTATTATTTAAATTTGAGTCAAATTAAAAATAAAAACCCTTAATTTTCATTTGATGAAAATCTAAAAAAAAATAATTAGAAAATTTTCGTCAACACTAAGGAGAAATTGTACTTTTCCATAAGAAAATTATATTACCTTTTTGTTTGTAATAAAACAAAAATCGAAAAATTTGTAAAACACTTAGACGGATTTAAAAAAACTTTAAGATGGGTTTTTACCCAAAGATGTTGACTGGACCACTGATTTTGATGGAAAAAAACAGCATCTCAAATCTGGGTCACTACCTAGCCTTTGTGAGATTTTTGCATAGCAACAATAAAACTAAATTCACGCGGGAATTTGCATAGCAACAGCATCTTTCTATTTTAACCAATAGGAAAACGCCACGAATTGTTGCGTAGCAACAGAACGAAGTCTATTTATAATCGTATTTTTGCATAGCAACAAATCTACAAATGGAAAGTTAAATTTTTTTAACTTGGTATCACTTGAAAAGGGTGATGCCTTTAAAAATAACCAACCAATTACAAATGACTGTTATCAATTGAAAATATTTAAAATATCTATTAAATATCAAATGATTTATAAAAAAAAAAGTAGTTTTAAACCAAAACTAATTGTCATAAACAAACTGCCTAAATGTTTCCACAAATAGAAAATTTTTGAAACCAATTATTTTAACAAAAAAAAAAAAAAAAAAACATCAGTGATATTCGAGTTTACTAATCCTATAAAAAAATAGTTTGTACTAAAAATTGAAACTGAATTTGGCCGTTACAAAACCGGATAATTTGAATGGTTTCCTGAACAAATTAGCCGGAAAACCAATTATGGTTTTATGTCTTTGCCATGATAAGTACCTGTGTTTTTTCCCTCTATATCCTCGAGAACGTAATAACAATTTCCCAACTTTTGCTTCACTCTTGCTTTAACAAATAACGGACTTAACTTCGCATTAAATTTCTGTTCGGCGTTACTTTGCACAAAACTTCGCCGGAAAACTTCTTGTCCTACAGAGTAACTAATAGGCCTGGCTCTTAAGTTATACTGACGTACATTTGTATCATAAGCCTTTTTCATATTTTCAGTAATTTGACTTCTAAGAATTGACAATTTATCATCCCGTTTAATATCAATATCTGCTTCACCTAAACATCCAATTGATTTTAAAAGTCTAAAGGAGGTACCATGTGTTACCATATCAAAACCATACAACGCATGATAAGGTGATAACCCGATAGAACCGTGAATAGCGTTCCGAAGAGCACAGCTTATGGCCGAAATGTTTTCATCCCAATCCCTATGATCCTTTTTTAAATATGCCCTTATGGCCGCGATGATGGATCTATTCACCCTTTCAGAAGCATTGCTCTGAGGGGAATACAAAGCAGTATAGGTATGGTTTACCCCATATTTCGTTAAGAATGCGTTGAATTCATTTGCCTTAAACTGACTTCCGTTGTCACTTATAACCGTTTCCGGTACTCCGTACTGGTGAAAAATTTGTTTTTCAAGAAATTCTGTTATTTTATGAGATGTGAATTTTTTCAAAGGACACAACCAATGATATTTGGAAAAGTGATCCAACACAATCAACAACCCAATAAATCCCTGTTTACTTCTGGGATACGGTCCCAGAAGATCAACATAAAACCGCTGAAAAGGTCTATTAGATGTTGCCATTTTTCCCATTTCCGGTGTTAGCTTTTGGTTCGTAGCCTTAGTCATTTTACAAACTTCACAATTTCGTATATAGTCCTTCACTTCAGTCGCTAGTCGGGGCCAGTAACAATGCCTACGAATAAGTTCTAACGTTTTGCCTATTCCACCATGAGAAGCTAACACTGAATCATGAAAACGTTTTATAATTTCGGGTCTTAACTGCTCTGGGATCCACAACTTCCACGAATTGTTGTCCTCAATTTCAACACCTGTAGCAAACGTAGTACGAATATAAATATATCTGTCGATGACTTTTATATCAGGGTAGCAATCTTCGTTTTTCAAAAATTTGTCCCTTAACTCAACATAAGCTGGATCTAAAAAATGTGTGGAATCTAAATCAATTTCTGGACCTAACAATTCAAGAGAAGCTAACTCACCCTCATGCATCCTACTTAGCGCGTCTGGCACAATATTGTCCTTGCCCTTTCTATGACTTATAGAAAATTTATAGGATTGTAACTTTAAAATACATCTTGCTAGTCTTCCTTTCAAATTCGGTTGTCGCATGAGCCACACTAAACTACTGTGATCTGTTATAACTTCAAATTCCTGAAGTTCTATATAACACCTAAACCTCTCAATAGCTTCAATGGCCGCCAAACACTCTTTTTCTGTCACCGAATAGTTTCTTTGGGCAGAATTCAATTTCTTGGACATGAAAGCTATTGGATTTTCTTCCCCATCATCACCAAGTTGCACTAACACTGCGCCGATACCGAAATCACTTGCATCGCAATGAACAAAAAATTTTTTCGAAAAGTCTGGATTTTTCAAAACCGGTGCTGTGGTTAACAATTTTTTAATTTTTCTAAAGGCTTCGTCTGCAGCTTCGGTCCATTCAAATTTTTTCTTCTTAGATAGAACTTCCGTGATAGGATGTGTGACATCAGCAAAGTTTGAGATGAATCTCCGGTACCAGCCGGTTAATCCGAGAAAACCTCGAACCTGTTTTAAAGATTTCGGTGCTGGCCAATTTAGAATGGATTCAATCTTTTCCGGGTCTGTAGAAATTCCACCGTCACCGATTATATATCCTAAATATTGAACCCTTTTCACACAAAATTTACTTTTTTGAATATTTAACGTTAAATTTGCCTTCTTGAATTGTTCCGCAAGTCTGACTAATATAGAAATATGATTTTCAAAGGAATTTGATACAACACATACATCATCTAAATAACCAAAAACAGAATGCTTAAGATCAGGAGGAATTATCGAATCCATCAATCGACACATGGTCTGTGGAGCCGTACATAAACCAAAAGGCATTACTGTAAATTGATAGAGTGGACGGCCTGGTATGGTAAATGCGGTTATTGCTTTTGCATCATCCTCTAAAGCAATTTGCCAATAAGCGTCCTTCAAGTCAATTTTCGAAATTAAATTGGCTTTAGGTAAACGAGCAAAAATACCCTCTATGTTTGGTAACGGGTACGCATCCTTAGCTGTAACTTCATTAATTTTGCGAGCATCTAAGCATAATCTCACTTTTCCCGGTTTAACCACCATCCTCATCGGCGAACTCCATGCGCTAGAACTTTCCTCAATTACCCCTAAACTAATCATCCTATCAATTTCTGTATACATAAGTTTTTCTACTGCTGGAGATACAGGGTAAAATCTCTGTTTTATTGGCTTAGCCCCACCTACATCAATGCCATGTTTTATTAAGGACGTTCTACCTAAGCCTTGTAATTCAAAACTTGGAAATAAAGTTTTTACCATCTCAAGTTGATGCTTCTGTAAGTTGGTTAAAGGATAGTTATCCAGATCAACGCTATCGATTTGTTTTTCCTGCTGTACAGTACCCCCGGAAATAATATTTTTAATTAAACCAAAAGCACGCCAAAAGTCTAAACCTAAAATTAATCTTTGACTAATTGTTGGAACAATGTACAAAATAATTTTCTCCTTTTTATTTTCGAAGCATATATCAACCTCCATTGTACCTGTAACTTCTTGAGCTCGACCATCTGCTGTTCTAACCATTGACTTAATTTTTTTGAAACCTGGTTGTACTGAAAAATCTTCTTTTGCTAAATCATCCCCTATACAGCTAATATTTGCTCCTGTATCTAACAATCCTTTCTCAAACTTACCTAAAAATTTTACTTCTGCATATAATCTTCCATCTGTTTCTGAATTAATAATAGATGATATAATAACCCGCTGAGTACTTTTAATTTTCCTATAAAAATTCCTCATACGCACCGTTGATCTATTATATTTTTTAACTATTTTCTTATCTAAAGCCTTATCATTAAAAATCCTAAATCTAGCATTTATATACGCCTTTAATTTTTCATGCAAAGGACGTATTTTATATAATTTATTTTTACCATTTAGCTCATTTTCTTCCTTACTTATATTATTTCTTAAAATTGTAATCTTACTTCCTACTAATTCATCATTTTTGTTATTATTTTCATAACCTATTTCACTACTTTTATCTACTGTATTTTTCTGACTATTTATTTCTTCACTTCTATTAAAATTCTGAGAGTCTACTTTTGCCTGTTGGTTGTCTGAGGTTGTGGATAGTTTTTTGACTTACGTGGATTATCGGTGCAAACTACACATTGTGGCAAATATACCCCTTTGAGCCCACAACCATAACAGAAGATAACCCTATCCTTCAAACACATCTGGTAAAAATGACCCTCCTCCTCACAATTCCAACATTTAATTGGCCTAGCGATAGCATTAACCTCAAGTTCAGGTGGTTCTCCCTGATTAACAACCTCCTCATTAATATTAGCCTCATACTTTGGCGGAGCTTCAATAGCAGCTAAGCGACGCGCAGGAACAGCATTATTTGGATTTCGGTTCATTTGATTACGCCTATAAGGTTCCTCACTTAATAATTTTTCCCTCTTCAAGCAGAGAGTTCTTAATTGAGCCATCGAAATAATAGTGATAGATAACAATTCAAATCGAATTTCCCATTTCAGATTATTTACCATAATGTCAATTATTTGATCCTCAACTATCGGACTAGGTGAACGGTCAACAATCTTGTAAATGGCATCATAGAAATCTTCGAAACTTTTGGTCGGTTTTTGCTTTCTATTATGCAACTCCTGAAGAATATCGAACCTGGTTTGATGGTCTTTATACTCTTTTTTCAGAGCAACAACGAAAGGATCCCATAATATTTCCCTCGCTTCTTTACGATAACGCCAGTACCATTCACGAGCTTTACCCGATAACAAAACAATCAAATTTTTGCAAATACAATCAAAATTACCTTCCAAATTTTCGTTAGTAAGAATCGTAATCCTATCCACAAATTCATCAACCCTTAAACCCTTAATTGTGCCCTCAAACTTCAAATGCCAACCATTAATAACTGCAGTTACCTTCTCTGGACTCAGGTTAACTCGACGATAAACTGGCCGAGCCATCTCATTTCCACCGGGTTGAGCTGCCTGATCCACAAATTGTTGTTGAGCCTGTGGTTGCAAAAGAAATGGTTGTTGATTGACGGGTTGTTGTTGGTATAATTGTACTGGTTGTTGTTCTAATAACGGAGCAGGTTGTTGTTGATATTGCTGATGTTGTTGTTGTGCAAGCTGACCCATCTGCTGACGTTGCTGTACTTCCGGTGCCAGTTGTAGTAGCGGTTGAGCTATTGGTATACGTTGCGGTTGCAATGGTTGTTGCAGTTGCATCGGAGTTAAATTCATATTGGACAACATCCTCTGTACTGTCGACTCTACCATTTGTGCCATCCTATCTAAATTTCGCATAGGTCTTCTACTTTGACCTGATCTAAATGTGGTGTTATTCGTCGTGTTTTGGACATTTGACGCGTTTTGCGATATGTTTGGATCATTAGTAGAATTCAGTAAAGGACCAGGTAAAACTATGTTTTGTGTACCCCCAACTTGTGGAGTTTGTACAGAAGTGGTTTCACTTTGCACCCTACTACGAGTTTGATACACTTTCGCTGCGGACCCACGCCCTCTACCGCGATGAGATAACCCTTTCGATTTTGTTCCTTGAGTGTTTGATGTCTGTGGTTTCACTGTCTGTGGTTTCACTGTCTGCGGTTTCACCCCCGGGATAACTAAGTCTTTCTCGTGGCATAACTTTTGACAATTTGGACAATCATGGGAAGTTTTCAGCCAATTAATAAGGCATTCTCTATGGAAAGTATGCTTACAAGCCGTTGTAAGACACTCATTACGGTTACTCATTTCTTGTTCGCACAATGTACACGGAACTACCCTCCACTCTGATAATCCAGGGAGCTCACGCTCATTATGGTCTACATTTACTGTACTTTGAGCCATATTAAAAAAACTACTAAACTTTCCTAACAATCAAAATTAATTTAATTTCAGCTGAAGCACTCAAAATCTCAAACAAAATAAACTCTAAATGGAAAAAAAACGTCAAACAACAGAATTTTTCGTCGAAATTGTTAACAAATTTATGTATGAATATCAATTGAATACGAAAAAAAAATCCGAAATAAAATTGTTAATTAAATGAATTTTACAAAACTTATTTGATTTTTTTTCCCTATCAAAAATTTTAATTCCAACTTTTTAAAAAAATTTTACTTTTGATAAAAATCTTATCAGAGAAAAAAAAATTAACCAAAAAGGAAATAACTGAAAAAAAAAAATTTTTTTTTTTTCCTTTTTAACTCTTTACAGATCTTTTTTTTAAAAAAAAATCTGTTTTTAAATTATGAATTTTTAATTAAAAAATTTATTCTAAAACCCCTTATTAATGGGTTTAAATAAAAACATAAGTAAATGGATTTTCTGAATAACAGAATTACTGCAAAAAAAAAAAACAGAAAATTAGCCAAAACGAGACCAAAAAGAGAAATATAAAAAACTTTGATGAATTAAAATTAACAAAGTTAAATGGTATATAACCAACTTTTTCCCAATAAAGGAAAATATGTAAAAAAAATAAAAATTATTTATTTATGACGACACTTCCTATTTAAGGTTGAGAAAACTGCGATATCTAGTTTAAAAAAACTTTGAATTAAGTTTTTTTTTTTTTAACTAAAAAAAAATTTAAAGAATTCCACAAAGAAATAAGAAAAATAAACTGGGCTATTATGAATTGCGGAAGTTTTTGATTTTGTCCTTAACAGTTTGCCTCTATAGGGATTCGTTAAACGGACTGGAACTCGTCGTATACAACAACATTCCAATATTCCTGGGGAAACTAAGCCAAATGAACCAAACTATGAAAAACTTCAATCAAATATCCTTAGCTTAATTTTAAACCAATTTGTAAGAAAAGACAGGAAATTGAAAAGGAATATCACATTGCCAATCGGTCGAAGCTATCCGTATCCTAAGACAGATAGTCGAATTCCAGAAAGGGTATAACATTTATTTCAATTTTAACAAGTTTTTCTATAAATTGTATTTAAAACTTCTAATATAAATTGAAACCTGTAACTAAAATGAGTTTTGTGAACACAGAAAAAATTCTGCTACACAGGAGAAAGTCTAAAAACCTCTCCTCGATTGAGACCAGAAATTTCATTAAAATAAAATACTTTTCAGTGCCTAAATTAACGATATTTTCAGCCCCACGTTGGGAGCCATTTTATGTAACGGGCATGTACGGGGTGTTTCGTTTTTAAATGAAAACAAACTCGATTGTATTTAAAGATCCCACACGGAGATCAAACTCACAACTAAAACGACTGATCATACTACAGCCACTCAATCTCAGCAGCAAACGGAATACATTGTGACTTTGACACCATAGGGTTTAGGTTTGTGTGATCATAGGTCGGCGGGACCCGTCTCTGCCGCTAGCTTCAGTGGGTGGGGAGGTTCTTGACCTAGACAACACAAACGACACCATTACCATTTTTATTAAAGAGTCCCTAAAATGTGGTTGCTTACAAAAATGAAATTGGACTTGTAATCTAAACTATTGATCCCCATTTGAAGAAAAAGAAAAATTTATGAACTGATTTTTGAAAGTTAATAGGGCTATTCGATGTGGAAACTTTATGGATAAAAGATGTACTTATCCTGGGGTTCACAACCCTCCCTAACCTATGTCCTTATTAGACCCTGAAATATTTACAAAAAGGACCCGACATCGGCATATATTTCCTCAACCTTTAGGAAAGTCTGATTTCGAAATTAAGCAGACATATTTAAATGTTTAATTTTAAAATAGAATTCATTTATTGAACATTTTAAAAATGTATATTAAATTTAAAAATTACTAATAAAATTTTTGAATATAAATTTTACACTTAAATGGAGCATAGAAAAAGAAATACTATAAAGTGTAAATTTAAAATTTCCATATAAAATTATTTCCTAAAATTTCTCCTAACATTTGTAAAGAAATTTTATTTAAAACTTGCACAGGATTTATTTTTTTTAATTCAATAATAATTCGATTCGATAGCAAATAATTAACAAAAACCGATATTAACACCAAAGAAATATATATGTATCAAACGCGATCATAAACCGATTGTAAAATGATTAGGATGGTAGCGTACAAATAAATAAATTTGTTGATTGTTTACGTTTTGTATCTTTTTAGAACACCTTCTTTGTTTCACTTTATGATTTTAATTAGTGGAGAGTTTTTTTTTCACAAAAAAAAGCTTTTGCTTATTAAAATTTACACCGATTTACTCCGATAAAATGTTCGTAAAAATCAATATAATGCATTTGATAAAAAAATATAAAAATATAGAAATCAATCAAACTGATTTTTGTGTATTTTATACATTAAAATTTAGCAAATTTTATTTTATATTTAATATAAAAAAATTTATTTTGACATTTTTATTTAAAAAAAAATGGAACCGAAATGCAACATAGCAATTTTTACGGGGGGAAAAAAATAATTCTGTTCAAAATGGATCTTTGGAGAAAATCCCACAGAATTTTCTAATAGGAAATTTATTAAATTTACAAGAACAAAATTATATGGTGAAATTAAACATGGCGGCAAAAATCAATTTGATTGGTGATCAGGGTATAAATTTTTAAAAATGAAGAAAGGAAATACTGTTAGAATTGATAGAACTATTTTTCTGGATTTTAATGCATATAAATAATTACTTTTCAACAAATGAATTTATTTAAGTTCTGCTTTTTAAATTCTTAAGCAGGAAAAGCTTTTATTGGTTTTTTTTTCGTAATATTTTTTTTTTTTGTTTTTTCTTTCATGCAGTATGTTCTTTCTTAAAAAAAATAATAAAGAGCACTTACCAAGCAGAGCGACGAAAGGCCTTCCATGTAGCTGCCAGGTTGTCGATAATGCAGTTGTTTTCTTATAGTTGTTGGTAGATTTTAGATTTATCCATGATCATTCTCTCTTTTGCATATACATTTGGTTGATAATTTTTATATGTATGTACAACTGTCTTTTTATATTTCTTTTATCACCAAATGCATTTTTAACAACAATAATTTTTTTTTATATTTTTAGCACAGTGGTATGATTTCACAAAATTTAAACAAAAATTTATAACGGATTTTTTTTCTTTTACTTTAATTATTCATGTTTTACCAAACTTTTAAACAATTAATTTAAATCCACTGTGTACACTTTCCACATATTAAAATCACTTTTAAGACACTTTTTTCTTTTACCAATCAACACGTACTTTTCCTATATTTAAATTTTTCTACGATTTTAATTTTTTTTCTAAAAATTTAATTATGTTTTAAACACTCCTCAAACTTTTTACTTATTTTTTCTATTCACTATTTTAACACTATAACGACCGGAATTTAATTGTGCAATATTAGATTTTAAGTAATTAAATTTTACATTATTTTAAGATTACTCGCGATGTTTTATTTTATTTAAATTCACTTTTTTCCCGAACACTGTGCAAATTTTAATCACAACACTAATTCCTAGCAAAATGTATATACATTTTTTTTATGACTTATTTTAATTATTTAGTTTTTTTTCATGCAATTTCTATTTTTTTTCTCGAAATTAAATATTAAATTTTACCTTAAAAAAACTTCACGTAAGCACTGACTTTCATTTCAGTATTAATTTAAATATTTGATAATTTTGATTATTTCTTTACAATTACTTTCTATTAAAAAAAAATTTAAAAGAATTTTAATTAAGCTGTTATTTTGGATGACCTTTTGCATTGAAAAAGAATTAACTATGATTTTTGACATCAGTATTAATACGTTGAAATGTAGAATTTTTTCCTTTTCTTCTTTGTGCGAGCTTTCGATTTTACATCACTCTGAGCAAATCCGAAACAATTACCAACAACTTAATGCAATTGAGATCTAACAAAAAAAATATGAAAACTGGTTTTATACATGACAAATTGATGATTAAAGCATTTAAGTACCTCTTTTGTTTTTATCAAATTATGATAGACAACCAAAATGCAATTTGAGCAAAGATCCATGCAAATACGAAAATTAACCCTAAACCTTCTCAAATTTTTGTACCGATTGTGTTTTTACGGTTGTTGTACTAGGTTTGATATATCCTCTTAAATCAGCGGGATAAAATTCCGGATGTCCGTCAAATAATTGTTCCGGATGAAATTAAATTTGTTCCAATTTTCCTGTCAGTTGCCGCAGATGAGTTTTAATGGCTTTTAAAACAAGTGGCCACATTTAACCCAGACGATCAGGCAAGGATTTTTAAGTCAACAAATATGTTGTTTTGTTTGTTTATTTATTATTTAAATTTGAGTCAAATTAAAAATAAAAACCCTTAATTTTCATTTGATGAAAATCTAAAAAAAAATAATTAGAAAATTTTCGTCAACACTAAGGAGAAATTGTACTTTTCCATAAGAAAATTATATTACCTTTTTGTTTGTAATAAAACAAAAATCGAAAAATTTGTAAAACACTTAGACGGATTTAAAAAAACTTTAAGATGGGTTTTTACCCAAAGATGTTGACTGGACCACTGATTTTGATGGAAAAAAACAGCATCTCAAATCTGGGTCACTACCTAGCCTTTGTGAGATTTTTGCATAGCAACAATAAAACTAAATTCACGCGGGAATTTGCATAGCAACAGCATCTTTCTATTTTAACCAATAGGAAAACGCCACGAATTGTTGCGTAGCAACAGAACGAAGTCTATTTATAATCGTATTTTTGCATAGCAACAAATCTACAAATGGAAAGTTAAATTTTTTTAACTTGGTATCACTTGAAAAGGGTGATGCCTTTAAAAATAACCAACCAATTACAAATGACTGTTATCAATTGAAAATATTTAAAATATCTATTAAATATCAAATGATTTATAAAAAAAAAAGTAGTTTTAAACCAAAACTAATTGTCATAAACAAACTGCCTAAATGTTTCCACAAATAGAAAATTTTTGAAACCAATTATTTTAACAAAAAAAAAAAAAAAAAACATCAGTGATATTCGAGTTTACTAATCCTATAAAAAAATAGTTTGTACTAAAAATTGAAACTGAATTTGGCCGTTACAGAGTATCATACACTTTGGTGCATGTTTAATGTCATGTTATTGTTTTAAATTATACTACTCTTAAAGCTTATCTATAGCATATCCTGCCACTCAAAAATGTTCGTCATGGTGTATGTTTGTTTGTGTGTGTGTGTGGGGATGCAGAATTACTTGTATTATTTGGTTGGTTGTTGATATTTGAGTTTCTTTTTACTAAAATTTGGCACACTGTACAGTGGTAAATTCTGGCAAAGACCTTATATCTTCTGTAATTCTTTATGTAAACTTGTAAAATTTTGTGGGTAGGTTAGGAATATAATAATAAACCAATTTCGCAAGATATTGTGTCTTAATCGTCCGTATTTCTTCCATTTTTTTATGTGTTTTCCACAACTCCAAAAGCTTCTCATTTGATATAAATGACCCCGCTTTAAGAGGCTCAAACTGAAATACTTGGTTAAACTTGGTTCCGATGGTAATTAGTACTTACTTGGGAACCCTTATATGTACTAATTTATAGTATAACGACTTTAGAGCACACTCAAAAAAAAAACCTTGTAAAGTTACCAAAAAATCTCGTGATTTTACGAGGTTGTTCTCGTAAAATAGGAGGCAGGTAAAATTGTCGTAAAATTACGAGGATTTCCTCGCAATTTTTAATGCGCCAAAAATTTTGTAATATAACCAATTTTATTGGTAAAAATATTGTTTTAAAACCGGAAAAAAAAAATGGTAATCTTACAAGAAAAAATGGTAAATACTAGAGTTGTCAGTCGATTAAGAATAATTCGATTAATCGATCAAACAAAACCCAACTCTTGTTCGAATAATTCAAAAATGACGATTTTCGAATAACGAATAAATCGATTAATTAATGTCGATTAATCGAATAATTTTTTTAATTAAAAAATCAATGCTTAGAATTTGATTTATTCTCATAAATTTTGAAAGATTTTATACAAAGTGTAGGAAAGTTAAAATATATTGTAGCCAAAGCACTGGGTAGCACATTCATTATACAATTAGAGGGAGTTATCAAGTTTTTAATAAATAATTTAGAAAAAATTAATAATTCTTTTGCATCAGACTTACTAAGGGCGGATTTCCCAATGAAAAGTTAGCTGCTAACTGCCGATTTAACGGAGCCTTATGTCAAAATTTGTATGAAAAAGTTAAATTTAACGGAGAGTTATTTTATAACGGAGCATTGAGTAATCCAGCCTAAAAGGTATTAAAATAAGAATTAATGAGAGGCGTATAAAAGTGTTCAAAAAGTTAATAATTTTTCTAAATTCTGGAAATTTTCCGAGAAATCAAAGTTTCTTAAAATATTCTCCAAAAAGCGAACAAAAGAATATGCAAATGAATTATACTCCAGATTATTTTATGTTGAAAGTAATCACAATAATTCAGATAAAAGTATTGAAATAGAGGAAGTAATTAGTAATGAAAATAATAATCTTTTATGCGAGTTAAATAATTCAATTCAAAGTATTAAAAATTCAGAAAATAAAAATGACTTCAGCGATATCTCAGACGATATGGTATATTTGGAAAATCTGAAAAAAGAACAGGAAAAATTGATAAACTGTTTTATGCTCTTCTAACTATATTACTTCAACAATTAGCGAAAGAGTGTTTTCAAAATCTAATTTAATTAAAACAAAAACCAAAATTCGTTTGGAAGCAAAAAAATTGAGTCAACTTTTATTTTTAAAAGATTATTTCTTAAGAACAACTTATATTGTCTTATTTGACAAAAATTAAAATCATTTATGATATATTTTGTCTGAATACTTCAAATAATAATTTGTATTTGAATTATTTCTCAACAAGTATTACAATCAACATCCATTAATTAAAAGTGATCTCAATTATTCAATTTTTAAGTTTTTTTTAACTTTTGACTATTCTATTTTTAAGTTTTGTATGCATTTTTTCGTTAATAAAAATTTTAACTTTCTTATTTTAAGATTTTTTATATGAATTGTTTATTTTTTTTTGTTAATAAAAATATATTTTAAAATAATTTTTTTATTCGTTATTCTCTTCGATTAATCGAATAAATTTTGATCTTTAATCGTTTGATCGAACGAGGAAAAACAATTATTTGAATTATTCGAACAAAGTCGAAAGTCGAATAATTGACAACTCTAGTAAATACCCAGCAAAATTTTCGGTTGCAAAGAACCGATTGTGGAACAACTTATACTTCCCTAGAACTTGTTCTAATTCTTGTGCAACACCGATTTTTTTAACAAAGGGATTGTCCCAAAAGCAATAGGTGTTTGTAAGCAAAATTAGAACATATTTTTGTTCCTCGGAATCGGTTCTAGAAGTAAAATTTGGAACAGAAATGAGAATTAAAGAAATATTTTGAATTGCATTAATTTATTAAACAAAGATAAAGACAATCATATATAACATGGAATATTTACATTTTTTAACACACATTAATTCTTTTTCGCCTCCAAAGTTGCATTTTAGGCCTTACAATAATGGCATACCAGAACATGGATTTTCTGCAAATTAAATAAAAAACATAATATTGTTAGTATTTGACCCGACCCAGACAATTAAAATTTAATTTACTAACCGTTGTTTCAACAATTTTCACGATTATATCCTGCTATTTCGATAGAATTTCGTGTTTTTTTCTTAGTTAACAAAAATAATTTGATATTTATTTTTTAATTTTATTGACACATAATTTTTTTTAATTCCTGAGAACCAAAATGTTATGAAACTTTGATTGCAGAGAACAAGCTTCACAATAAATTTCACTTAACTTGTTCTGAATAATTAAAGAGTAATAGTGTATGGTTACCGAAGAACCTGTTCTAGAACAAGTGTTGTCAGAATCGGTGCTGAAAAATTTTCCTGGGTATCCGAGCAAAACTTTGGCAATGGGTAGTGATTATATAACACATTACCAGGCAATGTATATAACTTATTTGTAGCATTATTTTATGATGTCTTACCAAACATTTGTTCCACAACGTATTATTTTCAAGTGAAAAATAATGCATTACTAATAATTTGCTACGTAATGCATGATTGTTGGAAAAAATGTATTACTTATTTGTTATTTCTAAACATTAAATCATGGATGACTTGTATTTTGTTACATTATGTATTATTTGAAAGTTTGAAATAATGCATTATTTATAATTGGATGCATAATGCATTACAATAACATAAAAAATAATTACTTTATAAAAAAATGCATAAGTTTAAATACAGATGGGCTCACGACAGGAAATTTCTAACGACATACACTCACGAGCATAATTTATCTGCTTACGCTCACTTACAATAAAGTGAGTAAATTTAATACAAAATTGCTTTTTCACTATTCGTAACACCTTATATATTATCTTCTGGTATGCTATATTATTTCATTTCTCGTAACCTATAAAATATCATATATTATACACCTTACTCGTATTCTTCGTTATAAATTTATGACTTATTTTATACCTTACTGGTATTCTTTGTGATAATGTGGATGCATTACTTTGAGTCTCATCGCCTGTTAAAATCATCAATGCTTCAATGTATAAAATAAGAGATCCTATACCTTATTTTATACCTTATTTGGTAATCTAAATTTTGCTGGGATGTTTAGAAAATGGTAAATTTACAAACCAAAATGGTAAATTTTCAAAAAAAAACTTTTTTTTTTGTTAAACAACATAAATCCTCGCAATAAAATCATATTTGTAAAATAACTGTTTTTTTTTTGTAAATTAACTAGAATCCTCGTAATAAATTTTTCAAAATTTTGCTTTTTTTTAAATATTTTTCAATAAAAAAAAAATAAATTGTCCGGGACATAAATCCTCGTATAAAATAATTTTTTAAAATAACAGTTTTTCTGTAATTCAACTTGAATCCTCGTAATAAAAACTTTGTTGTAAAATAACAGTTTTTTTTTGTAAAATAACCTTTCAAAATGGTAAAATACAATTACGAAAATAAACTTGTAAAATTACCAATAAAACTGTAGTTCTCGTTTGAGCAAAGTACAAGATTTTTTGTTAAAAAAAAAAACAAGAAAAATTGTTAAATATTGGTAGAACGGGATTATAAGGCATTTCACCAGGCATTTTACCAGTTTATTTTTTTGAGTGTTGATTTTTGGCTTACCGAAGTTTGTGTTTTTTTATTAATATTATTTTTTAGATTTATTTTCACCACAACAGTTTAAATTGATTCACGCACCGAAATGATCAAAATGCATATGACATGTAAAAATTATACTAAATTTTCAAAATATGCGAATTTGATATTCAGATTTTTTTTTTTTAAGTTTTTAGCCTACTTTGATTTCAAAGTTTCAAATCCCAATTTTTAGTTAAAAATAAATAAAAATTCACAACTTTGCATCGTTATAAAACCCAAACTAGTCAATAAATTGGCGCAAAACTCTTTAATCCCTTGTTTTGAAGTGTTAACTCTGGTTAGGTTAGGTTAGTGTGGCGGTGTCCGATTGACACCTCGCATAGACCTCTTGGTCCATAGCGGTACCACAAAAGTTTTTTCGCTATCGGTGCAAGTTAAACACGTTCAAAGTCATTGCGAATCTTTTCAATATCCTAAGATCCATTTTCGTTATATCCTCCAAAGTACCGAAACTTATCTGACCGGTAATGAATCGGCGACTCCTTGCCACAGCTGGGCAGTGACAAAGTATGTATGTGTTCCATCGTTTCATCTACTCCTGGTGAAGCGCATCTTTTACAACTAGCGTCTGAAATAAGTCTAAAATTCTTGGCATGGATGCCGATAAGACAATGACCAGTTATTATCACAGTCAGAGCTTGGCATTCCCTTCTCGTAAGTGATAGTAGATATTTAGTTTTCCCTTGATCATAAGTTGGCAACAAAGTGGTGCTAATTTTGCATCTTGTTAGCTCTCATTGGCATCGATTTAAAAAAAAAAAAAATTATTTTTAGTTTTGGCCATATTTTACCTCTGTGCACTGGTACAACGTACGTTTTTTACAAGAGTTGTTCATTTATATTGGTTCATAACTATGTATATGAGGCATTCCACACCAAATGTCCCGCTACAAAAAAACATGTGCCCTGTAAATTTCTGAATAGGTTGTTTGGATAGCCCTATATGAAACTAAGAAAATTGCGTTTTTGGTTTTTCAAATTTTCAAAAACTGGGCTTAGGAGGCGTGGTCAAATATTGGAAAAATGGTAAAATTTGTGCAAGTTGCCTTTATTAAATAAATATTTAATAAAGGCAACTGGTCACAAATTTTACTATTTTTCCAATATTTGACCACGCCTCCTAAGCCAAGTTTTTGAAAAATTGAAAAACCAAAAACGCAATTTTCTAAGTTCCATATTGGGCTATCCATACAAACTTTTCAAAAGTTTATGGTACAGATGTTTTTTTTTTCGCTGGACATTTGGTATGGAATGCCTCATATATCTGACATAAATGAAGATATCTCAAAAAGTAATCAAGGTACAGGTCTCATTCAGGTTTTAAATACGAGCCAACGAAACAGCCGTTAAAATGGAATGCACCATTATTTTTTTTTTTTTTTTAAGTTCGCAGGTCATTGTTTTGACCCTAATTTATTCAAAACAAGAAAATACAAGCAAATTACAAAATTGTTATGAAATTTAATAATTAAAAAATTTATATAAAATATTAATAATTATTAATAAAGTAATCGTTGAAGTTAAAACATCCTAACACCTCCTAAGCCCAGTTTTGAAAAATTGAAAAACCAAAAACGCAATTTTCTAAGTTCCTTGTAGGGCTATCCATACAACCTATTCAGAAGTTTACGGTACACATGTTTTATTTCGCTGGACATTTGGTGTGGATTGCCTCATATTCTTCACAAGAATATTTTTTCATAATCTTCACAAGACATCAAAATTTTGAGCCATATTTTTTTAAAATCTCAAACAAGAATTTTTGGCAAAAATTTGCGTCAAAGGACCAAAATCGTGGTTCTGGAATTTTGGTGACAAATTCATGTTCAGCATTCAAAAATTATTATGAAATCATGTATTGCAAGACAAAATTATTCTAAAAAAATATTTATCAATTAATTATTTAAAAAGATGGTTATGCATTCAAGTACGACCGCCAAAATCATATATTATAATTTCTATCAAGGGGCATGTCACAGACTCAATTCTGTTCGGATTTGAAAAAAGTGGTTTACTCGTAAAACGCAAGACGAATATTATTTTTTTCTGAATGAAATCACTTTCAAAAATCAAAGTGGAATTGAATTGTATAAAAGTGGTTTCATTCCGAAAAAAAAAAGTATTTGCTTTGCGTTTAACGAGTAAACCACTTATTCCACTTCCGAACGGAATAGAGTCTGTAACATGCCCACAAAATTAAGCTGACCCGTATTTTTTCGTTTGGCGAAATTACAGCTAGTTCGGCTTTTATACGGATTTTCCAGAAAGACCTTATTTTTTCATAAATTCGAGATTGGACAGCTAAAAAAAAAACTGGGGGGTAATTATGTAACTTGATAGTCATCAATCGTATCGTTTTCATCGTTATTCCATTACCATATAGTGTCATTTTATGGTAATAGAATAATGAACTAACGATGACGATTGACGATTATCAAGTTACATAATTAGCCCCCTGGTAACTCATATTTTTCACCCTCATTCCCATATTAAAGTTTCGGGACAATCCGTGGGTGCCCTGTGAAAGACCTTCCTTGTAAGTATATAACAAATTAGAGGCTTAATAATGATCAACCCATACCGAAATAATCGAAAATACTTTTACCGTTACCGATATAAAAAATATTTAACACCAATACCGCTGCCAATACCGTTATTCGTTTCGGTTGCCAACCCTGACCTTAAGAAATAAGACAATATTGCCTTATTGCATACGGATTTATTTCACCCCGCCACTACGACAACATAAAAATATCAGATTATATATAAAATATCAAATGTTTCTCCAAAGACGGCAAAAAAGGATGTGGTACACAAATCCACAGTGTGTAAGCTATTCATTTTTGCTATAAACATATGCTCTATATGTTTATAGCAAAAATGAATACATTTTTATATATTAATATGGTAAAAAGAAAATATGTATTAAAGATTTTTTTTCTTGAGCTTTACTTAAGTAGTCGGAGATATAAAAAAAAACCCCAACAAAATACTAAAAATCATACAAAAGAGAAACATTAGTGTGTTTTATTTTTACTTTATGCATATGCACATTTATAAGAAGGTATATTGCATTATAACTACAGATCTTATGCAGCTATTTGCGCATTTCCTATTTCCGTTTTATGCTGCAACATAAACCCATCAAACAGCTTGATATGTAAGTACGTTGCATATACCAACTACATATATCTTTCTACTAATATCAGTATAAACGAATGAGAGTGAGGCAATGTATGTGAATATCCTGTTTAGGAGAAAATATTTATTCCTGAATAATATACTGACAGCTCATGCATGGGAATTATTAAAATATCACTGGAAAAGCAAAAAAAAAAAAAAAAAACAGAAAATCTAGTTAAAAGGGAAAATATTCAAAATACATGCATAAATATTTTATTTTTATAGAATAGAATTTAGTAAGTCGAAGTGTATTAGAGTGCCTTGTACAAACTTGTTGAAACATTTAAAAAATACCATTAAATTTGTTTTTATATTTTTTCAAATAGTCATAAGGAATTAAGAATCCAAAAAATTTATACACTCAAAGAAAAATGCTTCATCATATTGATGATACGGTTTCATCACTTGCTGTCATCAATTTTGATGACAAATTTCTTCATATTGATGAAGCTTTTGAAATTGAAAAAACATGTAATGACACATTTCATCATATCATCAAAAAGAGTCATCACTATGTCTTTCAAATGTTTTTTTTTTTTTAATAATTAAAATAATATTAAAATAATAAAACTATTGAATAAATATATTAAAAAATATAAAAAAATAAAAAACATAAAAAAAATATTTAAAAAAAAAATCCTGCCCTGGCTGGGACTTGAACCCACGGGTCCCCAGCTATAGTATTTATCGTCGACGCATTAGCTAGTTCACCTATCTAAAATCTCGCACCAATACTTAGTTAGATAACGTTAAACGTTTGCTAATGTGTATATTAAAAGTGTCCTTACGACTAAAGTAATTTTTCAAAATCAGTTTTTAATACCTGGTAGGGTCCTTAATTGTAGTTTAGTACCTAAAAATAAGCGAGCCAAAATTTGGGGACTCTTATGTGATGATAAAGCCCATTTATTCTAGTTTTTTTAAAAATATTGGTATATGGTATTTTTTGTTAAATTTTTTGTTAAATAATATGAAAATGGTAAAAAATTAACTTTAAAAAAATCAAATCGGATAAAAAATAAGCATTTTACGCATACATGCCCCAGACCATTGCATGGTTTTTAAAGCCAAAATTTGAAAATGTTAAAAATTTTTAGGCAAAAAAATAAAAAAAATTAAATTTTACTTTATAATGTTATTAAACACATGTTATATAGTAGATAAAAACTAACAAATATGGTAATCTAGTTTTTTTTATACCCTCCACTTAGTTATAGAGGGTATATATAAGTTTGTCATTCTGTTTGTAACTCATCGAAATATCGATCTGGGGACCCCATAAAGTATATATATTCATGATGCCCGATCGATTTTACGACATTCTAGCGATGTCCGTCTGTCCGTCTGTCCGTCTGTCTGTCTGTCTGTGGAAAATGCTGTCGCGGACAAAATATTGCACAGAGATGACTGAAACTTAACATATTTATTGGAAGTTCTCCCGAGATGTTTGGTATTGCATTTGAGCGATATCGGTTCAGCGGTTCAAAAGTTATGAACGAAAATGTAAGCACACCTCAAAAATTTCAGTGCATTCAACATAACCTAAAAATACAAAATGCTTTAATTCGGCTTCTGGTTGACTTATGTGAACATAATTGAACATCAAATGGTATTTAAACAAGTACAAACATATTTTTTGACAAAAAAGAAAAAAAATCGCGGATTTTTTTTACCAAAATTTTTTTTCGCGGAAATTTTTTTTCCAAAAAATTTTTTTTTCAAAAGTAATTTCCTTTTAAATAAAGTTTTTTGCAATAATCTTTTTGAAATTGTGGAGGGTATCACTACATTCGGCAAGGCCGAATTTAACTTTTTTACTTGTTTAATTTGGCGTGGGTAGTGATATAATTTCCGCGGATTTCAAAGAAAATGTGTTTTCCTATGATAATTTAACAAATATGGAAAAAAAAAATCTGTATTGTATTATAACAAGTGTAAAACATAAATTCTGTAAATTTTTAGAGAAATAGGGCATCTTTAACCTCTTTTCATCGAGGTGAAATGACAAATTTGGGCCATTACATATTTCAATAATACAAGATATCTGCATATATCCGATTTCTCAAAAGTTACAGAATTTACATTTTACGCTTCGTTCCGTACAATAAAGAAACAATTTTCCCATACTTGCTAAATTATTGTGAAAAAACGCATTTTATTTGGAATCCGCGGAAATTTTATCACTACCCGCGCCAAATAAAAAAAAGCTTGACTACCATATTTGCTATTTTTAATCTTCAACATAATTTCAATTTGATCATAAAGTAAAATTAAATTTTTATTACTTTTTTCCCTAAAAATTTTAAAAATTTTGAAATTCTGGTTTTGAAAACCATACAATGGTCTGGGTCATGTATGCGTAAAATGCTTATTTGTTTTCCGAGTTTAATTTTATAAGTCTTTTCAGATAGGTAATTTAATACCATTTTCATATTATTTCATAAAAAATTTAACAAAAAATAACAAATACTAATGTTTTTCCGAAAACTACAAAAAAAGGGTTTTTGTTTGATCTAAGAATCTCCCAAAACTTCAATCCATTTTCGGCACGAGTTATTTTTAGCCGATAGTCCCCAAATTTTGGCTCACTAATTTTTATATACTAAAGAACAATTTAGGACCCTGCCAGGTATAAAAAGGTGATTTTCGTTTTTAAGGGTACCTCTAATGTACACAGTAAAAAAATAACATTAAATTTGTTTATATCTTTTTCAAATAGTCATAAGCATTAACAGGGCCTTCATGCACTAAAAAAACATGTTTTAGGAGCCTAAAATATGCACTAAAAAGTCTTGAAATATGCACTAAAAATTTTGAAATATGCACTAAAAATAAAAAATATTCACATTTATTTTTACTTTTATTAAATATACATATATACAGTGTGTATAAAATGTTATTAAAAAAATAAAAATCAACTAAAAAAATTTAATAATTGCTTTATTGCAAAAAAAATATCATAAAAAAATCTTAACAATTGCCAAAAATAGCTAAAAGACTAAAATTTATACAAAATATGACCTAAAAATATGCATTTATAGCGAAATAATAGCAAATATGCATTTTAAGCAAAATATGCACAAACGAATCGATGCCATTTTAAAGCAAATTCTTTGATTCGCAAAGATATCTTGTTAATACTGTTCTATGATCATTGGGAAAAAACATGTATTTGCATGAAAGTCCTCTCCTTGGTCATAAGGATTTAAGAATCCAAAAAATTTATCAAAATCTAAGAGTTTTCCCATAGGAAAAATGTCTCATAATCTGAGAATTTTTTTTAGGAACAAATGTTTTAGAAACTGTTCATTTATTCTATATAAACATGTTCTATAGGACCGATTTTTTTAAATAAAAAAATTACATCTTTCATTCTATCCGAAAAATGTCTCAGGACGTGAGAATTTTTGTTTAGGAAAAATGTCTTAAAAAAATGGTGAAAACTGGTGGACAAAATATTAATTACAACAAAAAAAGTGTCTTTTATATCTACACACAAAAATGATGAACAATAAGAAAATAAAATCAATTTTCTAAAAGTTGTTTAACAATCTCTCGATGAATAAAAAAAATACCGCAAAAAAAAAAACATTTTTCCCTTTGAGATTAAAAGCTGAGTTAGCTACCCGCAACTGTCCCCTAACGTAGCGTAGCAATCAAAATCAAATCAAAAATCACGTAGACGTCTGCAAAGAAAAATAATTGCTCTCATTTGTTCTCATATAACGAAAACCTCTCTACGCTACGCTAGATTACGATTACGGGTGCATAACTCAGCCTTAATGATCATTTTGTACGCTACACTCTAAAAATGCCTATAAAATGCATGTTAACTTATTATTAATTGGGTACATTTTTGTTGAATGGCACGCTTTTTTTTTTAATAGTATAAGCATAAAATGCGAAAAATGAACCCTTGCGAAATAATGTAAGAGAGAAAAAGTTGAGGTTGAGATTACTAGAAATAGAATTGTAGTATTGGAAACTGTCAAAATTTATTCTATATATTCACATATATAAAAAAAAAAAGTTTTCATTAACAAAACAAACCGATATTTAAAATCCTACTGATGATAAAACTAACTGGGGTGTTTGAAACCGGTATGGGAAATACCAGAAATGTCTATAATTTTAAGAAATAAAATTTTTCCTCCGCATTTTTTCAACTTGAACCCTTATAACAAATATAATTAGAGCCCTTGCTCGATCTGTACTTACAGAAAAAAATAAATTAAAACTACTGACAAAATATGTAGCCATTAGGCACGTCTCCCAAACAGAAAATGCAAATTCCTCCATTTGTGTCTGCAATTCCAGATCATATTGGTAACCCTTGCGAAATACTGTAAGAGACAAAACAGTTGAAAGAAAGTATGAAGTGAGGTTGACATTGCAAGCAATAGAATTGTGGTGTTGGAAACTGTTAAAATTTATTCTGTAGAAACTATAAATATTCACATATGTATATAAAAAACAGTTTTCATTAACAAGACAAACATACATTTAAAATCCTACTGATGATAACACTAACTGGGGTATTTGAACCCGGTATGGGAAATACCAGAAATGTCTATAATTTTTAGAAATTCAAATTTTTTCAACTTGAACCAGGCACATACGCAGGGGGCCCTGGGGACTCGATTTTCGATTGAAAAAAATTTGTGTGGGTTTAAATTCGCAAACTTTTACGGAAGTGAATAAGACACCTTTAATCGGTAATTGCAATTGACCAAGTTATCATCTTGAATATTATTCCATTAGCTTTTCTCTCGGCTTTATTTAAAGACGCTGCCACATTTGACTAGATTTCTGATCACCGGAAAAAATTTGATATTTAAAAATATATTTTGTATTTTTAAAAATACAAATGATAATTTCTTAAATATAATTTGAAATGGCACGCAAAAAAAAAAAAAAAAAAAAACTTTGCCAAATTACTGGGAAAAGTCTCGTAATCCAATTTTACCAATATTTGACAGCTTTCCTTGTTTTCTAACAAACAAATGTGGAACGAAATTTATTTTTTTTTTTGTAATTTTACAATTTTTTCTGTAATTTTACAAATTTCCAAGATAATATTACAAAAAAAATTTAGAAAATTCACGAGAATTCCTTGTAATTATTATTGAGCAAAAAACTGTAAATTTACAATTTTTTTGTTAAAAAGCTTATAAAATTACAAAATTATTTTTAAAAATCTTGTAAAATTACTAGGAATTCTCGTAAAATAGGAGGTAGCAAAAAATCGAGTAAAGTAAAGAAACTTTCTTGTAAATTTTATCGTGTAAAAATATATGTAAATTTACAATTTTATTGGTAAAAACCTTGTAAAATTACAAAGTTATTGGTAAAAAGCTTTAAAAATGTTCAGGGGTCCAATTTTTTTGAATAACTATTTTTAGGTCAGAGATCACAAAAATTTAAAGAAAATCAAAATAGCTTCTTCCAAGAATGTATGGTCGTCAAAGGGTTAACGTATATATTACAGGGCACGAAAAGAGATGGCAATTGGAACGAAATGTTATAGAACGGTAAGCAAAAAAAAAGATTTGGAATGATATTTTTTTCTCAAATTTTTCGTAAACCTTTTTTTCTCAGTATATTTTTAACACAAACTTATTAATATTCAAATTTCTGTTTTTCACTGAAATATTTTTTCAGTAAAAATATTTTTCACTCAATTAAAAGCTTGATAATTGTCAACATATTTTTTCACTGAAATGACCATAAATTTTGAAATCGGTTTTCTAATACTGATCCTTCTACTATCCGGTAGTTTATATATATTACAGGTAATGAAGTTCCGGCGGGGTGCTAGTACTATTTATACAAAAGTAAGCACTAAATATTGACCCTTTTTACCACATTTAAATCGAAATTGCTCAAAAGTGTTTTTTTGAATTTACGTTTTTTTTTTTTTTTGATGAATGATCTTAATTTAAATTTTTATGACAGTTATTTCAGGAGAATTGTAAAAGTGTTAAGCTACTTTTTAAGCCTTTGTGCTTCCTTAGAATTGAAATTTCAAAAAGACTTTTTAGAAGACACTTCTTCCGAAATATTTATTAAATTTATATCATTTGTTAAAAAATTTAAAAATGTTAGAGCCCGGAAATTAAATCAAAGCAGAATTTTCATATACTCCACATAGTATGTTATAATTCAGTTTTGATTTTGCCAATAAATAAATCAAGGAACTCCAATGTACATACATATACACAACACAATAACGAAGAAAACAGCAACAAAAAATAGTACAAATACATATAAAAATATTCTAAAGTATTAAAAAAATGTGACATTTTATGTGCGTATGCAAGTTTACTTTTACAACAAAGCAAAGTGTAACTTACAAACCATATTTTACAAATATGTGTTAGAGTGTCTATCTATGTGGATATGTAGATGTGTGTATAGAATTGTCCATAGTTTTATGCTGATATTTGAAATATAAATGTAATAAAATACAATAATGGACATGTTACAATTCAATGTAAAATAAAATAAAATCTACTATATTTTACTTATCCAACATGAGACGGCATATGTGTACACTAAGAAAAATATGTCATTAACTGTTTGTAGGTTATTTTAAAAAGTAATCGGTAAAGTCATTTTAAAAGAAAATTCACTTATTTTATAAAGGATTTAATTTTTTTACTGTTTCTGTAGTTTAAAAAAAATAATTTACTGTATTAAAAACGAACTTTCTGTTACATTTAATTTCGGCAGTAAAAAATTTCTTCTATAGTTTTACTGTTTTTCAATACAAAATAACTGAATATTCACTAGTTTTTTAATGTTTTGGTTAGTCATTAAATTAACATTTAAAATTGACTGTAATGTGTTTTTATTTTAAATGAAAAAAAAGTGGAATGGTTTTTAAATAAAATTTCATTTGTTTTAAGTGAATATTCACTGGAATTTACCTACATAATTCTTTGAGTGTAGTTACTTTCATTACTGTCAAAAAATACAAAAAATAAAAAAAAAACTTTATAGTGTATGTGCAATTGTGCCTAAAAATATTGCTGACCAAGCAAGTGTTTTTTACACTTACAGTGGCCGCAAAAATTCTACGTACAAAAACGTCTACGTACAATTTTTTCAATGCTTTTCAAATGTTTTTAATGAATAATTTATTAAGTTTTTTTTTTTATATCAGGTAATTCCAAAAAAATGTAAATCTGTTTTTTTGGAAATGCAGTCATTAGATTTAATTGTATGCTAGCGCATAGAAAGCCTATATTTCTGCAGTAGCGGGTACAGATTTTAAGTACGGGGTGGGGAAGGTGGGTTGGGAAATTGCTTGGCTTCAAAAAAAAACATCGATTCTCGTCGAAAAAAAAATTTGCTAATTGAAATTTTCCTTTTCTCGAACTGGCATTTTTTTTTTTTGAAAAATGTGATGGGGGAACCAATAAAATAATAAAATCGGTTTAGTAGTTTTAGCGGAATAGCTGCAACCGATTTTTATCCAATAGTTCGAGAAGAATGTATTCGAGGTTTACAGATAACACAATTATGCTCATTATTTCTAAAGCAGGGTGTTGAAACATTTTTTTGTTAGACCTTAGCAGTGATTGTTTTAATACATTAAAAAAAACTTATACTATCGTAAAATGTGAACACAAACTTTTTTTAAGTCGAATATTTCTCAGATTCTATGAATAAGTTGTTTGATTTTGAAACATGTTGCTCACAGAAAACTTCGCAATTTCTAAGACTTTTTTCGTATAGAAAAATTCTTAGATTCTGAGACATAATATAAGCACAATTTCAAATTTTTGAACATAGACCCATATAAAATGATTCCTAATATTCAGTTAATTAGGTCTATTGGCAACAAATAGAAGCATTTTTCATTCAAAATTGTTTTATGTATTTTCTCAACTAACTTAATTTAAATTTAAATAAATAAATATAGATTACAATCAACAAGTTTCAAACTACATCTATCCTACTCTCCTAACTGTCTGACAAATTTCATTTGAAATAATTATTCGTCAATTTTACGAATAAGTTTCGTAGAATTACTTTTTTTCAGAATATGTAGTCAACATTCGTATATTTAACCCTTTCCGTGGATTTGTCGAATATATTCGACATTAAGGAGTAGTCTCTTTCAACGGGCTTTCACAGTATAATAATTTACTGTTAGTAATTTTTTTTTGTTTTAAATGAAAGAGATTCACTTAAACTATAAATAATTGTTATCTAATTATGTTTTTGATTTCTTTTCATATTTTAAAACGAGTTGTTAAAAAGAAGCCACTAATTTTGCAAAAATAACAAAATTTAAAAAGCAAAAAATAATATTTTGAGTGATCGGACGATATCGATAAAATTTGAAGGTATAAATACATGTATAAAAAAAGTTTTCTGGAAAATAAAATGTAAAAACGTAATCTGGGTACCTTTGGTGATTGTTTTTCCGATGTCGAATATATTCGACATTTACCTTCAGAGGATGTTTTGTTATACCCTCCAACCACAGTATGGAAGTATACTCAATGTATCATTCCGTGCAAAACGGGTCGATATATCGGTCGCGAACCCCTTAAAGTATATATATATTATTGATTCAAGATTGATTCTAAGACATTCTACGAATGTCTGTCCGTCCGTCTGACATTCCGCCTTTAGTTAACAGGCTGGTATTGCAGTAAAATTGTGAACCTATGGCCCAATTTCGTGGGAATTGGCAAAAAAGATAAATGCAGGCGTTGGAATAAAACAAAAAAGTATTTTGTAATCATTGATAAGCCTGAAGTTGTTCGCATGTACAACGAAAGCATGGGCGGTGTAGATTTATTAGATGAAATTATACAATATGATCGAATAAATATTCGGACCTTCAAGTGGACACTACGAGTCACAATGCACTTTGTCGATTTGGCAATCACTGCAGCATGGATGGAATATCGTCAAGACTGCATCCGAAATAGTATTCCGATAAGTAAAATCCTAGATTCTATGAATTTTTGGACCCAGTTTGCCAAAACTCAGCCCTTTGCTGAACAAGAATTTGTGCCACAATCATATGAGCCACGGAAACGGGGAAAACCTGGGAAAGAATATTTAAGAGGACACTTATCTGCATCTAGATCTTCTCATTTGGACAATAGCGACAGCTCAGACATCGCTGATTCAATGCCACCACCGCCCCAAAAAAGAAAAAAGTTTTTCAAAAAGTACCACCACAAGGGGTTCGCTTTGACCAAAAGAAGCATATCCCATTTTTGTACTATCTAAAAGCGCAGGTCGGTGCAAGGCACAAGGTTGTGACAAAAGCTTTTTTATTATTTGCAAAAAATGCGTTGTATTTCTTTGCGTGAAGAGAGTTTCGAATTGTTTTGAAAGTTTTCACCAAAATATTTAATAATTATATTAAAAAATTAAATTTTGTACCTTTTTACTAATTTTGTTTTTTTTTTTAACTAAAAACATGAATAAAAAAATTGATTTTGCTAATTTTGTTTTTTTTTTTCAACTAAAAACATGAATAAACAGTAAAGACATATTTTTTCTTTTATTATTATGTATGACAATAATTGGTATCTTCGGAGGTTAATGTCGAATATATTCGACATTCTCTAAAAGCCACGGGGGCAGCCAAAGACAAAAACTAATATTTTTCCCGGCTTCAGCGTCATCATATTACCCTAAATACAAGTTTTCAGATTTTTAGCTCGACAAAAATTATTTTTGACCCTGAAAGGGTTAACGAAAGAAGCATACTTAACGAAAGAAGTCATTCCGTGTGTAACACATCGAAATATAGGTCGGGGACCCCACAAAGTACATATATTATTGACCCATGATACAATCTAAGACATTCTAGCGATGTCCGTCCGTCTGTAGAAACCACGATGCAGTCCAAACTAAAAGAGCTAGACCCATGAAGTCTGGCAAGAATATCTCTTATCTTACTGGTAACCTAAAACATTTTAGGCAATATATGCCTTTTGCCATCCATCGAGCATGACTGATGAGTCCTGGTGAGCTAAAGTACCCAGCCAGAAAAATATATTAAAAAAATCGTTGTGAAAGCGTTGTGGACGGTTGTACGAGCGTTCTGTATACCAACTTCAAAGCGCCTTCAGAAGAGCAGAATGATGACATCGATCTACGCTAGCTTTAAAGCGTTTTAAAAGCGATGTAAAAAGTGCTTTGAGCACGTTTTTTTTTTAAGGTCATCAAAGCGCTATAGAAACCCAAAGTAAATAATTTCTGTTTTAGTTCGGATATAATAATTTGTTTAATATAAAGTCAAATCTGAAAAAAAAAAAATTTACTCCTAAAACACTTAGAAAATTTCCAAAAAAAATTTCGAAACTTAGAAAATTAAAAAAAAAAAATCTAAAAACATTTTTTATAATTGGTTTTTATTTAAAAACAAAAAAAGTTACATAAAACTGTTATTCAAAAATAGTTTCGGAAAATTTTTCCAAAAAAAAAAAGTCTAAAGAACTCTTAAAACACTTTTCAAATACGCTCGCAAAGCGTTCAAAAAAAAAAATGTTTAGAGATTACACTTATAGTGCTTTCCGAACGCCTTTCAAAAACGCTTGCAAAACGTTTGAAATAGTGTTTTAAAACTGCTTTTCATTTTTGTTACAGTGCTTTCAGAACGCTTGACGTCGTTTGGGTTGCTTTTGCTTTATATAAGCACAATAAAACAACTTGATGCTGTTTGGACTTGAGCTGGTATGTTGCCTGCCACTTTCTAATCTTCTATGCCAGTACTGTATGGTTTGTCTTTTATATTTTCCCATTGCTCGCAAACATTGGCACTCCTGGTACACACGTTTTGCCGAATTTGGTTTCAAACACTTCTTTTAATTGAAGTTCATAAATATGATGTTTGCATGACAGATGGCAGGCTGTCAGTCTGCATTTTCCGTCCCTAAGAGGCAGCGACGTAACCAGGATTTTGAAAACGGGGGGGGGGGGGGGGCACTACTCCCAGAATTTGTCTGTCATCGCCTATTTATATTTAACTAGAAAACCCCCCCCCCCCCCCCCCTCTTAACATTTTATCTTTATTATAAAACAAAAATGTCTTTTAATACAAATTTTTTATAAAAAATTTCTAGAAATCTCAAAAGTTTTTTACATGAAAAATGTTTGAATCTAAGAAGTTTCATTTGAAAAACAAAATTTTTTATGGAAATAATGTCTGACAACTTCTCAGATTCAATTTTTTTTTTAAGAAACGGTTCTTGGAAACAATATGTAACCTAAGAGTGTCACCATCAGAAATGTTACATTGGAATTTGTATTTGCGATAAATATAAAAATTAATCACTTTTTGCAAAAATCGATTGAATTGCAAAAATGAGAAAATTGTTTTCCAAAACCAAAATATATGAACTAAATAGAGTTTAACCTCCTTATTACAAATTTTCTTACGACACATTTTAAGCGTATTGATTTTTTTCCGATATTCGCGTTCGGTATATCGAACGCTCCTTTTTGTGGATCTATTGCTACGTATTCGTAAGTTAGCGAGTTCCATTTTCAAAACATTCAAGTTTTAAGATTTAAAAAAATCTTTTTATTGCTTCACGTAAGACTTATAAGTAAGTGCCATACAGTGTTGCCAGAAGTTGGGGAAAATCCCTACATGTAGGTATTTTTGTTCTCAAAATTGTAGCGTAGGGAAAAACGGGCAGATTTTTAAAATTTTATCAAATGTAGGTACTTTTTCAACATATAGCTAAAAGTTGTCCAAAACCTTCAATTTTAGTAAAAAACAGTACTTTTCATAGAGGGATTAAAAACAAATTCTTGAAATGTGCTTTTTTAAAATCTTTTGTTCACTCTAATTAAATTGGTACCTATATTAATTGGGTAAATTTTAACAAACTCTGTAATCTACTCGAAATTAATAGAAATTTTCCTATTTATAGTACGAAACTTTACTCGTTTTACATATTAAAGTAGAAAAAGAGGTATTATAAAGAGCAAATCTTATGATTTCGAATAATATTATGCAACTCAAGTATTTTCTTATAAATTTTGATTGATTAAAAATATAGACTTGTGAGAAAAATTATCGAAAACACCCAGAAACATTTTTTAGAACCGGTTCTGACAACATCTGTTATAAAACAGGATTCCGAATTAAAAAACAAGTTTTATTTTTTCTTACAAACACCTGTTACTTTCGTGACAATCGCTATACAAAAAACATCGGTGTAGCACCAGAAGTAGAACAGGTTTTGTGGGAGAATAAGTTTTTCCACACCGGGTCTTTCCAACCCAATATTTAGCTGGGCAATGATCTGTTAATATTATACATTAAAAAACTGGAAATTATTGGAACTTAAAATTTTTTTTAATGAAATTTGTCCAATTTTAACGTAGGGACAAATTGTAGGGGAAATTTTATTCGAGTGTAGGGAAATAAGGGATTTTTTTCATAAGCGTAGGTACTTTCAAAAAAATCTAATTGCAACACTGCACAGTGCCACATTTGGCCAATCTAGGACGACAAAAATCCAATTTTAATTATATTGACTTGAAATTCGGTATAAATGTTCGTTTTGACTTCGAAAATAACATTATGAAAAATGTGGGAGGCCGGTTAAGGGCCACGCCCACTTTTTTTAAAATTTTTAATTTTGGTTATAATTTCTTTAAATTTGGTATATATACTCTCAATGACTGTAGAAATAATATCACAAAAAAAGGGGGCGGTCAGACAACTACCACGCCCACTTTTTTAAAATATGTTTAAAAAATATGTAAAAACAAGTTTTACATATCGCCCCACTGTAGTCGGCGTCGCAGACGGTCGCAAAAGTTAGCCGTTGAAATAAGTACTATGGATATCGGTCAATATATCTGAAAAAGTCCGGCGACCAATACGGACCAAACACAAAAGTTCCATTCCATCAAAAAAAATAAATATATAATTTTCTTTTCAAAAATTTGTATTTTGTTAAAAATTTAATAAAAAATAGAAAAATTTGTTTAAAAAAAAGAAAAGATATGACTGAAAGCATTTAAATATCCTTAAAAATTACCAAAAAAGAGTGGATAAATATCTCTTTTTGTTCAAAAGTTAAAACAGTTTAAACTCGACTTAATTTATGCGAAATAATGTGCACCAGTTACTGGATTTTACAAGATGCAACTTTATGCACCCACCTGTTAGTAACGAACAGAATTATCGATCTTATATGATTATTTCCGTGCTATTATGAATGTTCTATAATACATACAAACATATCATGAAAATCGGGGAACTTTTTTTTTTGATTTTTGTCGTGCTAGATTGGCCAAATGTGGCACTGTGCACTGGTGCCATTTGAAAAAAAAAAAAATATTGAAATCTAAAAATGTTTCTATAGAAAAAAACTTTTCAGAATCTGAGAATTTCCTATCGAAAAAATATCTCATATTTTAGTATAGAAAAAGTGTATTAATATTATGGTTTGAAAATTTTTTATAGAAATTTATTTTCATGACCTGACACATAATTTTTATTATATAAAACCAATATTAAGTGTCTTTAAACATATTTTACTAATATTTCGATAGAAATGACTTTTTTTTTATTTTTATTTTTTTTTTTAATTTTTAATTAAATTTTAAAAATTTTCAAATCGAAAAGGGGGGGGGGCACGTGCCCCCTGTCCCCACTCCCTGTATACGTCCATGCTAAGAGGAACTATGGGAGCGGTAAGAGCTGATTTTATAAAAAAAGTGTTATTGTACTTTTGTAAATTCTAAATACTCCAACGTTGGGTTCCAGTAAAATTACGAATTTGGTTTTTCTAAGGGGAGCACCCTTACAAAGTGAAAAAACAGTGTAGTTATGTTCGAAAAATTGTAGGAGGCAAAAACTAATGGCGGTCAGTCTGCATTCCCAGTACCTAAGAGGCACCATGGGAGCGATAAGATCTGATTTTATGAAAAAAATAAAGTGTTTTAAGCCCCTTAACCCTCTAACTGGTAAGGCAACCTCAAGGTTGCCTTTGGTTTTTCATCCGTATTTTCGAAAAAAAAAATAATTTTATGTGTTGGAAATTTTTTTTTGTCTCATAATATCCCATTTTACTTTACGTTTTAATTTTACGGCAAAGTCATGATTAGTTATTAATCTATAAAATTTTTTGTTCAAGAAATCATTCAAAATAGCAAAAAAAATTATTGTTCAAAAAAATTGATTTTAAAGTGTCAAGAAAACAAACTTAATTCATCGCAATCACATTGAATAATTTTTGGTAAGTAGGTAGTATATATTAGTTTGATTTAAAAACGATGCGGTCCGGAAAAAAATAATATGCAGTGTTCTAGAGGCAAAAAGCTAAAGGCAAGATCAAGGTACTCTTGCCAGTTTAAGGTAACATTTGGCCATATTTCTGGTTTATTGAAATGTATCTTTTTTTAATATAAAGTTAATACTTTCCCAACGAATTCAAAAAAATGGATTAGCTTTTTTGAAAAATAGGATTAAAACACGCAAAATTCCCTTATGTTGAATTAACAGAATTCATAGACTTATTGTTAGAACTATTTCTATTTCCCATAACAAAAATTAGTAGTAGTATTTATTTTCCATTTATCAGTCAAAATTCTTGTTATTTTTAATAAAATTCACGAAACAAATAAAACTTAGTATGCTATTTTTTTGTTACCTCAAACTGGCAAGGCTACCTTGAGGTACCCTTCTTTTGTTACCTTAAACTGGCAAGGCTACCTTGAGGTACCCTTCCGTTTTTTTCACCTGGCGACTCAAAAAACCTTATTTCAACCTGATATCTGCAAATTATATGTTATCTAGTAGATATTCATTTCGAAAAAAATTCCCGATCTCCTTGCATTAAAATTTAGCTCTTGCCAGTTAGAGGGTTAAGGCTTAAAAATGGAGGTAGGTTTGTTTGGGGATATAAAAATATTGGGAGTCAGTTACACATTTAACTTTTCTAACAAGTCGTGGGAGACCCCTAAGGAATTGGAGATAGAAATTTTCTCCTTTATGGTCTTTTAAAGTCTAAAGCCTTTAGACATTCCAATAAACGTTTGTGATATATTGCAATGAATCTATCAAACTCTTTAATGTGTATTTCTTTGGCAGCTGAGAGGATTATACACTCAAAAAAATACGTTAGTAGATTTACTAATTTTTTTTTGCTAATGCTAGTTAGCTAACTTTTAGCAAATTTTTAGTTGAGATTAGCATGTTAGCAAAAAATTCTTGTAAACTTCATTTAGCACATTAGCAATTTTAAACAAACTTTGAACTAATTTCTTTTGCTAAATTTTAAATTGAGTTGACAACATTTTTTGCTAACATTAGCAAAAATAAATGGTAAATTTTTTTTTATTTTCAGAAAACTTAAAATGGCGCTATCTTGGAAACTAAGCCAGATAGAGCAAAATGGAGGGCATTTTTGGTTCTTAGAATCTCCATACTTTCGAGGGTCCTCTTCATATGTGTGGACCCTAATGGGACCTAACTTTGGATCCAAAAAAGTTAGCATTCCCGAAAATTTTAAAATGCTCATATCTCGGTAAATATTGCCGACACAACAAAAAGTCCAAAAGAATTTTTGTAGCTCTCAACACGTAGAACAAGACCGCAGAATAAACAAAAGCTCTCCGAGTAATATTTTTGAAGTTATCGAGTTTTTTAATTCTCAAGACCCCAGTGATCCCCTAAAATCACGTATCTCAAAAACTAAGCAAGGTAGAGCGAAACGGACACAAATTTTGGATCAAAAACTATGACGATTTGTAAGGAACCCCACTAGGTCTAGGCCCATCGGGGTCTGGACCTATTGGGTCCGAACCCAATGGGGTCCCCAAATGTGTATGAACTAAGTTGAAATAAAAATTATTTCAGTTAACTAATTTTTAGCAAAACGTTTTTGCTAACTTTAGCAAAAAAATTGTGGGTTCAAAATCAGCAAATTTTCTTGTAGGTTTACAAGCTTTTTTTGCTAACTTTACAGTTTTTTTTTTTTGAGTGTAAAGAATAATAAATCTTGAACTGGACTTCCCCATTTACAGATTTGAAAATCTATAAAAAGTATTTCTTTGATGTTATCATTACTGCCATAGTTGAACATAATATTACTAGACCAAAAATCACCATGATTTAGAACATTGAATTTATTTGTAGGCTGCTCCAATGAAGCATTGTAACTTTTTTGGAATTGTTGAAATGTTGGCTTAAAAAAATGTTGAAAATTAAACATTATTTAACTGAAAAAAATGATAACAACATTTTTAAAAACTTACAAATTTTTTAACAATTTCTTCTTTGTTATCTAAATCCAACTGTAACATAGCATTTTTATAGCTGCTAGTTTTAATGTTATATTTCTATTCCCCGCTAATTGCGAAATCTTCATTAAATATTTTTGGATATGAACCACTTAGTTCTTCATATTTAGCACTAGCAGCATGAAATTCTGCCAACTTATGTAAACTGCTAATCATATGATTCATATCACAACCCTGAAGACGATCAACATTTTGAAAACTTCTTTCGCTTAAATCTTCAAATACAAAATTTATACGATCGTCTTTCAATTCAGTGTGTAGACATTTCGGTGCCAGTTGTATATTCCAACCAATGGAGGTAAAAAGTTGTTCAAATTCCGGCAAATATGTTTTATACATGTCCAATTCTTTGGAAAATAACGACATTTTATTTACAACTTTTCCACCTTTTGAATCATCCAACATTGTTTTCAATATGTATGACTTATCCTTAGTACTAGCATCTACATATACAAATAAAACAAAAACCCTTTAAAAATATAAGAAGATACAATAATTTAGATTTTAAGTATCTTACCTTTCATTTCCAATTTCATTTGTATCCTCCATAATACAGACATAAAATTTTCTCCTGGCGGTATAGCAGCTTTGAGTTGAAATTCCTTGATACTTACATAATTTGATTCATCATTTTTTACAATATTTTCAAAATATTTTTTTATTTATCCAATCTGGAATATGTAGATTTCCGTTAAATTTTCCGTTACTCTTGCTCATCTTAATGTTTAATACAAATATTTAAAACTATTTTAAATTAATTAAAATACATTCGCTTATCATTCCTCTTCTCACAAAAATATATGTTATCTTAACTGTTTCTTATCTTTTATCATCACTTATGCGTTAAATGTCTCACTTTGCATATCACACTTTTATAATTGTTTGATTTGTTAATTTTTGTGGTTTTTATGTAATCTATGACAGCATCTAAAATATGTTTACAACAAACCCTCGATTTTCAATTTAACGCTATATTTTTATCTTATGAAATCTGGTTATCAAAAATTGTTCGATTACGCAAATTTTTTACAATTTTTACTACAACTGGAAATTTTTGTTAACTTTTTGTATTGAAAATTTCCAGCTGTAGTAAAAGGAGTAAAAAATAGTAGATTTTAGAAAGGTAATCGAAAAGATCTAAAATAATACCGTATTTTATATGTCATTTTCTAAATTCAGTAATGTCAAAACTATTTAATACATATGAGGCATTCCACACCAAATGTCCCGCTACAGAAAAACATGTGTCATGTAAATTTCTGAATAGGTTGTTTGGATAGCCCTATATGGAACTAAGAAAATTGCGTTTTTGGTTTTTCTAATTTTCAAAAACTGGGCTTAGAAGGCGTGGTCAAATATTGGAAAAATGGTCAAATTTGTGTCGAGTTGCCTTGATTAAATATTTATCACATTAAAACGGAATGCACCACAATCTTAAAAATTTACATTCTTATATAGTTTTGTATGGGCTATCGAATAAAATTTTTTATTTTGGAAAATTTTCAGAACCCGTTCTGAAATTTTCCATTTTTTAAAAAAGTCAATTTATCAAAAATCCTGCCACTTTCTTTTCCTTTTTTTAAATATTTTTTTTTAAAGTTTAGATGTTTGTCCATCCACACAAAAAAAATCAGAAAAACATTTTTCGTTTTTTTCGAGAAAATCGCATTTGAATTTTAAATTTCATAACAATTTTGTAATTTGCTTGTATTTTCATGTTTTAACGTTGCGAATGAGTAATATTAATTGCATGAATATTACTCATTTGCAACGTTAATACAAGAAAATACAAGCAAATTACAAAATTGTTATGAAATTTAAAATTCAACTGCGATTTTCTCGAAAAAAACGAAAAATGTTTTTCTGATTTTTTTTGTGTGGATGGACAAACATCTAAACTTTCAAAAAAAAGAAAAAAAAAGTGGGCGGATTTTTGATAAATTGACTTTTTTAAAAAATGAATAATTTCAGAACGGGTTTTGAAGATTTAAAAAAAAAAAAATTTAATCGATAGCCCATACAAAACTATATAAGAATGTAAATTTTTAAGATTGTGGTGCATTTCTTTTTAATGTGATAAATATTTAATCAAGGCAACTCGCCACAAATTTTACCATTTTTCCAATATTTGACCACGCCTCCTAAGCCCAGTTTTTGAAAAATTGAAAAACCAAAAACTCAATTTTCTAAGGGCTCTAAAGGGCTATCCATTCAAGCTATTCAGAAGTTTACGGTACACGTGTTTTTTTTCGCTGGACATTTGGTGTGGAATGCCTCATATGGACAATTGTCATTAACTCTTTATACTTGTGATATTTTCTTAATTTTGCAATAACTTTTTTATTTGTAAATTATGTGGTACCTGTGAATGTAGATAAGTTAAGGGAACCTTAAAGAGTAATTTTGCAAAGGCACAGATCAAAAGGTCTCATTAATTCATGGTAAGCAATGTTTAAAGAGGAAAATCTCACGAAATTTTCGTCCAATGTTTCATATTGTTGGGTGCGTTAAAGCTATTACTCCAAAATTAATATCGCTTAATCAGTAGACTTGGACAATTATTTGATGTAGGTTTAGTGGATGTGCCATCAATAAGAAAAAAACTACATGGACTTAAATCTTTGACACATTTTTTTTTCAATTTTCAATTTTTAAAGGTTTTTTGATTGTAGCTATTGGTGCAAACTGTAATTGCAATATTTAAATACACATGGTAAAAGTCCTTGTAAATATGCACAATTTGAGCTTGATTCAAGTGATGTACTCCCAATGGTTACGAAGCTGCAGCTCTCCAAAGATGGGAAAAAAAACGTGAATTTTTTAAAAAGTCTGTTTTTTGCGAGGCACACTTCTAGTTTTATTCCGAATGGTTCCGAATGCTTTGTGAACTTTATAATTTACCATTTCTTACTTGATTTACAAACGAACCCAAAAAATATTCAATTGCATAAATTTTATGAGCTTTTTAAATTTTTTGCAAGTTTTCGATATTTTAGTTTTGCATTATTTTATAGCCAAATGTTCATGCCTGAAAGTTGAACATGTAGAAACAATGGTATGTGCCAATATAATAAATCATGGAAAGCAACATTGATCAAAAGTTAATATTGGCGAATTCCGCGTTGTTTTTCAGTTTTCACTTTTTTGTAAGGCACATCCAGGCCGCTTATAGAAATTAGTCGGCGAAAGGCGCGTTTGGTAGTCTTTTTAATGCTCTATCTTCAATTAATTCGCACCCGAAAATATTTAACGCTTAAGCGGTTTTTAGGTGGTTTTAAATTTTTGATACTTTTAAATTTAATGGTTATATAAAATCTTTCATTACTTAAAAAAAGTAGAAAAGAAATGTATTTTGATAGATTTTGACATGTCTTATTCGAATATTATTCCATTTTTTTAATGCTTTATTTCAATATTTCATTTAACAAAACTTAAAATTTTGCCTCAGCGCCCATTATGGCTTTATAGAGGTTAAAAAAAAGTAAGCAACAATAAATATATTAAACTGTGTAATTTAAATTAGTCCATTGATTTTTGCAGTCGCGAAAATCGCTAAAACTTGTTATAACCTTAATAAAATTAGTAATAACTACACTCTTATAAATTTTTGTTGAAATTTACCCACTTTATTGTAGGTAACTGTTCTCCTACAATAAAGTGGGTAAAAATACTCTATGTGTTTAAATTTCAACATTTGCACACAAAATGTGTACAAATAATAAACATTTTGTGTGTACACACCGCTTTCAAAATTCTTCACCAATAAACATAAAGTGTGTAATTTTAAAATTTTTGTGTTTAGAAAAGCATTTCTTTGTGTTTAAAAATGCATTTTAAATGCTTAAAATTGCGCATTAAATGTCTTGCAATTAAAATTCCTCTAAAGAAATAAAACCAAATAATACATTTTTATTATTTTTATAGCTTTTATTTCAACTATAAGCGGTTTAATTATAACAGTTATAACTATGGATACAATACGAATAAATTTAAATTGAAATGGAAAATTTTTTTAAGAAATGCTTTAAGAATAAAAACTAAATAGAAAAGGCGAAATTATATATTAAAATTAATAAAATAAATGAACGCATTGAATTAACTTGCTCCATAAATGTAGCCATTTTCGCAAATTTCTGCATAACGCTTCATTAAAATACATTTTTTGTTGAGTTCTCTGTTTCTGCAAATAAATTAAAAAAGTAATTTAAATATCATAATGAATAAATTGCAAGAGAATTCGCTGGAATCTAAATTTTGATTTCATCAGTTGCATCTATATGTCCGAACTAAACTGCAAGTATATAAAAATGTTAAAATTTTTAATTGAGAGATTTTCTATAGAAAAATTCTTAGAATCTTTGAAATTTTTTCTATATAAAAATGCTCAGATATAGAAAAATTCTCAGAATCTGAGATATTTTTTCTATAGAAAAATTCTCAAAATCTAAGATATTTTTTCTATAGAAAAATTCTCAGAACCTTATTTATTTTTTCTATAAAAAAATTATCAGAATCTAAGATATTTTTCTATAGAAAAATTCTCAGAATCTGAGATATTTTCCTATAGAAAAATTCTCAGAATCTGAGATATTTTTTCTATAGAAAAATTATCGGAATCTGAGATATTTTTTTATAGAAAAATTCTTAGAACCTAAGATATTTTTTCTATAGAAAAATTCTCAGAGTCTGAGATATTTTGTATAAAGAAAAATTCTTGGAATCTGAGATATTTTTCTATAGAAAAATTCTCAGAATCTGAAATATTTTTTCTATAGAAAAATTCTCAGAATCTGAGATATTTTTTCTATAGAAAAATTCTCAGAATCTGAGATATTTTTTCTACAGAAAAATTCTCAGAATCTGAGATATTTTTTCTATAGAAGAATTCTCAGAATCTGAGAAAAATTTTTTTATTTAAAAGACCTCAATCTGAGATATTTTTGCTACAGAAAAATTCCAAGAATCTTCGAAATTTTTTCTTTAGAAAAGCTCTTAGAATCTGAGATATTTTTTTTTTTTACAGAAAAATTCTCAGAATCTGAGATGTTTCTATAGAAAAATTTTCAGAATCTGAGATATTTTTTTATTGGAAAATTCTCAGAATCTGAGATATTTTGTCTATAGAAAAATATTTTTTCTATTCAAACTTCTAAGAATCTGAGTTCATTTTTCTAAGAAAAATTCTCAGAATCTAAGATATTTTTCCTATAGTATTTTTTTCCTTTAGAAACATTATAAGAATCTGAGATATGTTTCTATTCGAAAATTCTCAGAATCTTAGATATTTGTTCTTTAGAAAGTTCTCAGAACCTGAAATATTTTTTTTTGTAGAAAAATTTTCATAATCTGCGATATTTTTTATATGTAAAAAATCTTAGAATCTGAGAGGTTTTTTTGCAGCAAAATTTCCAGAATCTTAAACATTTTTTTTACAGAAAAATAAGAGTCATTTTGTGATTCGGATTTTTTTTTTTTACAATCTGAGACATTTTTGTAAGATATTTTTGTAAAAGATATATTCTCAGAATCTTAGAAGTTTTACAAAGAAAATTTCTCAGAATCCAAAAAGCTTTTGTTGGTGTACTTACCATTTTGATTTGGAAGATTTCCGCATTAATTCTTTCTTTGACTGAGTTTTTAAATGCTTTTGATACAGCTTTAAATTTACGAATAACGAAATTTTTCAAATGCATTTAAACGTAGTTATAAACCTCCAATTTAACATTAAATTCATGTTTTATCGTTATTTTATTATTTTTATTCGCGTTATTTTATTTTAATTGCAAACGTTTCAAATTTGCTTATATTATTTTTATTCAATTTCTTTTTTGACAATTTCAAATGTTTTTTTAAATTACACATTTAATGCTTAAGGGTCGAACCAGAATCAAATGCGTAGCGCAAGACGTAAAAAAAAAACAAAAACAAACACATCAAATTTGAAATTTTTACGTCCGTTTGATTTAGGTAACTCACATTTAAATACATAGAGAAACATAGAGGCGAAGGCGTCAAAAATTGAGTTGTCAAAGTACAACTTGTATACATGTATTTGTTGTCAAAGTACGACTTGTAAACATGTATTGTGTGGTGAATTCACATCGACAACGTACGTGTGAGAAATTAGAAAAAGATAGTGATATTATTTTTTCTTTCACCTTCGCCTCTATGTTTCTCTATGTTTAAATATTAGAAACGAAAAATTATTGGGCGTTACGCCTTACGCGACGTAATTTGATTCAGGTTGGACGGTAACATTGGAATATTAAACACAAAATGTTTACTATACACACATAATGTGTAATATTAAATATCTTGTGTTTATTTCTCAACGAATTTATTAATCAACACACAAAATACTATATATTGTGTGTAATTTTACAATTTTTATGTGCAAATTAGATTTTTAAACACTTCGTGTCTAATTTTAGGCGTTGTGTGCTATTTTACATAAAATTTTACCCACTTGATAGTAGTATTTTTACATGTATTTTTAAGAGTGTAGGGCAAGTACTTTCATGAAAATGCATGTTTTTACTCGGCACTTTTATCATGCAACAAACTAAATATCTATCCGAATCAAGAAACGGCATCGATTTGTAGTTGCATATTTTTGCATATTTTGGTATAAATGGATATTTTTGCATATTTTCGTATAAATTGTACTTTTATTAATTTTTATCAATATATTTTCAGAATTCATAGTTGAAACTGAGAAAAATACAATCTTTATCAAATATGTTTTTGTACAAAAAATATTTTTTCTTATAGAAATGATATTCTGAGGCATTTCTTAAAGAAATTTGATTAAGACAATAAAGTTTTTAGATTCTGAGAAAATTTTCCCATATTAAATTTTTGTTATTTTGGACGTTTTCAATTAACAAAAAAAAATCGAATTTTAGAGCTATTTTCATGAAAATTTTCCCGAAATGAATATTCAAGCTGTTCTTTTTAATTGTTTTCACATTTTTTTTTTCTTCCTCTATTTTTTAATGATAGAGCCCAGGAATTTTTTCTGGATTCTAGAAAATATTCTATAAAACAATTAACAAAAAAATTTTAAATGTAAAATAATTTTTTAAAAAACTACTTTCTCTAAGATAATATAATGGGTTCTAGAACCGATTGTTTGAAACGGCAAATTTCGCTGGGAGAGTATACATATGTACATAAGTTTGTCATTCCATTTTTAGAATTTTAAAAAATTCCACTCAAATTTTTTTTTTTTTTCACAAAAATTACTAACAAAAGTTTTTAATCAAATTAAAAATAGTCAAAATTTTTATAATTTTTTTGCAGTCCAGAAATATTGATTTAATTTCTTATTACAAAATGTGACTAAAAAATGGTTTCCATTAAAATCAACAATTTTAGAGGGCATTAAGTATTCGAAAAACCATAGTTTTTGTTTACAAACCAAATTTTTTTGTTAAAATAATAATTTTTAAATGCATATTATGTAAATTTTTAGTGCATATTTTGGGTTTTTAGATGCATATTATAGGCACATATTTTCGGTTTTTAGATGCATTAAAGTACTTGCCCTAGTAATAACATTAAAATATTTCGTAATAACCAGGGCAAGGAAGTTCATGCACTAAAAATCGCGTTTTAAGCGCTAAAAATATGTATCAAAAATTTAAAAATATGTAGTTAAAACTAAAAAATATGCATTTTAAAATTGATTTATTGTAATATTTATTCATAAAAAATCATAAAACATAAAATTCAGTCCCATTGTAAAAAACTTTATATGTATGTGTAAATTAAAGTGGAGCAAATTTAGCCTTTTTTGAATTTCGAAAACGTCGGTTCGGGAAATTGCATTTTAGGGTCCATATTAGCACACAAAAATATTGGATCTTTAGGACAATAGCTTTGGGTTCCTTTTTTTACTTATAAATCAGAAAGTTCTGAACAAAGTGAATTTGTTTTTGGATTTTTTTTTGCTTAAAATGTAAGTTTATATTCGGAAATTATTGAGAAATTAATTTTATGATAAAGTTTTTTTTGTCTGTAAATTTTTTTTTTTCCTCAAAAATATTTTTTTTTAAATTAATTTCAAAATGCATTAAAAGCCAAAATAAATAAAACGATATTTAAAAATATACATCTTCCCGACACTGACCTAATGTTACGTTATATTTTCAGCAAAAAAAATATTAAAAATATTTTTTCAAAGCAAGAAATAAAAAAAAAATATTATACAAAAAAATATTTTTTTTTTTACCATAAAAAACACTTTTTTAGCAATGTCTGAACATAAACTTATATTTTAAGCAAAAAAAAGTTAAAACAAAAAAATATTCACTTTGTTCGGAATCCGATTTTCAAGTCAAAAAGAAACCCAAAGCGATTCACCTAGAGGTCCAATATTTTTGTGTTTATATCGACCCTAAAAGGCAATTTTCCCGACACCAAAGTTTTCGATATTCGAAAAAAAAATTTGCTCCACCCTAGTGTAAATATTTACAAATAGCGCGTCCCGAATTCGGATTTTTTCGAATTTGAAAATGCTTGCCGGAAAACGATGCGCAATTAAGATCCTTTTGCGGAAAAAATTATAAAAAAATAAATAAATTCAGTTTTTTATCTCATTGTCAGTGCAGTTTAATAAAAGAAAAATAGGAACACTCCTTTCCATCTTTAAGATGCAGATTAATATTTTTCCTGCTTAAATTTTTTGACAAAATACATCTCTTTTTTAAAAAAATGCAGTGACAAGGGAAGTATCACAAACCTTATGAACCGATTTGCACATTTTCATGAAAAACTATCACAATATTCACAAAAATAGCAAAAATTTAAAAAAAAAATAATTTTTTTATAAAAATATTAAAAAATATGCAAGAACATATGTAGTTTAAGCAAAATATGCAAAAACATGCATTTTCTTCAAAATATGCAAAAATATGCACTAACGAATCAGTGCCATTTGTAAGCAAATTCCATGATTCGCGAAGATAAATGCCTTAAGTTGTTCTCAGGCTAACGAAAAAAAAACATGTATTTACATGAATCCCCTTGACCTGGTAATAACCTTATTATTATCACTTACTTTGAATAGTTTCAATATTCAGTGAAGGACAACACTCTAAAATCAAACTTTAAATATTAAAAAAAAATTAAAAATTATAAAATTTTTTATTCAAAAATGTTCCCTTTAAACCATTGCTGCCGAAAAAAAATTGGTTAAATGCAAATATCTCGATATTTAGCAAAGATTTTATTCATGTTTGATGGCGAATTTTAGCTCTAGGTAAGCATAATACAAAATGGTAAGTTTGGTAAACTTCGGATAAAAAATGTAATTTTGACAATTTTTTTAAAAATGTTAACTTTAAACTGCCATAGTTTTTGGTGCGATCTCTCAAATTAATGCACGCGAACGGATTTAAATTACCTAATTATAATGTTATTAACCTACAAAGACTTATCAATGTGCCACGAAAAAAAACATCAACAACATATATATTCCAAACTAGAGTTTGCAAAACGATTAAAATCGTAATCGCGATTAATCGCACCAATTAATCGTAATCGTAATCGATAAAAAAATCATGAGATTACGATTAATCATTTTCTTTGAAATACACTGTTTTTATAACGATTTTAAAATATATTATTTTGGCCTACGATTCATTTAACTTATTTGCAATTTCACTTTCCTTTTTTCTTGTAAAAGTAATTTAAATTTAAAGTAAAATTTTAATTTTCATCTAAGTAACCACACAATTTTATTTTAAAAGTATGAAATCCAAAAGGATTTGGTCAAAAAATTCGGACATGAAGTTTTATCAAAAAACGTAATTTTTTCTCTGGTTCCCTTACAAATTTTCACACAATCAGCTCTTCAGTGGCCATTGGCAGGTATTCTGACACGAAATTCGAAAGATTATAATTTTCGGGACCCCCAAATATATACAACATAAAAGAAATTTGCGTGGAATGTTTTTCTTTTGTACCAAAGGATTCTTCATTACAAATTTCAAGAGTCCAGGATAGTTATTTCATAAAATACGAAGAGGACAAAAAGTACACTTTTTTTGACCAATTTTACGACCCTTCGAAATTAAATTTACAACAAGTACTTTTTTCCATACAGTTTTTTACCAAAGGATCCTGTATTCCAAATTTTACCCTTTTTGTCCCCATAACAATTTATCAAAACTCCGGCCACATTTTTCTTATTTTTTTTTTTTTGTTTGAATGTTTGTCTATCCACATAAAAAATTCAGGAGGGCATTTTTCGTATTTTTATAGAAAACCGCATTTGAATATTGGATTTCAGAAAAATTCTAAGGGGTGGTCCAATAACTGGTATCTTTTTAAAACATGCAATGAAATGAACAATACCCAATAGTTTTGAAACCTTATGGCTTTATTTGAAAGAGCAAATATTCCCATTATTTATGGCAAACGACTTCATTGATGCGTCTTTGGCTTGCTCCGCTGTATCGCGTTGTAGCGCAGTACTGCGCTGCCAAACTGCACGTTTTTCGAAAAAAAGTTTTTAACCGAAATAAGGCACTCAAATGAGGTTATGTTAACAAACAAATTGCTACATCTTGGGATCGTAAAACTCGTAAAAGAATCCAATTCATCTATAGAAAGCAATAGATTTGAGTATCAGCATCATTACACAATATTTTCAAAAATACAGCTGAAACTCCCATTTTCGTCAAAGATGAGCGCTACATAGCCATGATTACCGACTTTTTGTTGGCCGTAATAGAATATATCAACTTGGATGACATTTATTTTCAGAAGGATGTCGGAATATGTCCCACAGTCCATCAAACAATCGATATTTTGCGCACTTAGTTCGGAAATCGTGTTTTTCGCAATATTCGCGGTGACAATTGATCACTTCAGAGCTGCCGATTAAAACCTTTAGAAATTTTTTTGAGGGGTCTCGTTAAAGATTCATGCAACATGGGAAATCCAGAAATGTTCTAGGCCCATTCGACGAATATCGTTCAAGCCATTCTTGAGATAGAACCAGAAACATTAGAAAAATGGGTGCCGAGAATGAGCTACTGCGGAGCTAACCTAGGCAGCCGCATGAATGAAGTCGTTTGCCATAAATAATGGGAATATTTGGTCTTTCAAATAAAGCCATAAGGTTTCAAAACTATTGGGTATTGTTCATTTCATTGCATGTTTTAAAAAGATACCAGTTATTGGACCACCCTGTATAATTCTCTTGTATTTTATTGTGTCAACACCGCGTATGAGTAACGACTATTTGCGAAACCAATGAATTTTCGTTACTCATACGCGGTGTTGACACAATAAAATACAAGAGAATTTTTATGAAATCTAATATTCAAATGCTATTTTCTTGAAAAATACGAAAATGCTCTCCTGATTTTTTTTGTGTGAATATACAAAGCTCCAAACTAAGAAAAAAAATGTGTCCGGATTTTTGATAAATTGACTTTTTTAAAAAATTAAAACATACAGAAAATTTATGAAAATTTTCCAAAATAAAATATTTTAGTAGATAGCCCATATAAAAGTATACAAGAATGTTAATTTTTGTGATTGTGGTGCATTTCGAAAATTTGATAAATATTAATTCATGGGAACTCGACGCTATACAATTTTTCCAATATTTCATTAGCCCAGTTTTTAAAAAATTGAAAAACCAAAAACGCAATTTTCTTAGTTTCATTTAGGGCTATACATTAGGGCGGAGTAATTTTTTTTCGACAAAATCGTCTAGCATATTCGGATTCTGCATAAAATTCTAAGAAAAAATGCCGAACAAACCATGTCTAAAAATCAGTTTTGACCCCCCCAATTTTCAAAAATAGTTTTGCACGATATACGACTTTTTTAGCTGGGCTTATTATTTGGAATATATTGTTTTACTAATAGATTTTGCTTTTATTTTGAACTAAGAGGTGTACCTGGTATTTTTGGGTACGGGGAATCCATATTTGATATTTATTTTGCTCTAAACCGCCACTAGAGGGAGCTAAAAAACATAAATCTGGAATTTGGTCTTCAGATTTTTTTTTTCACCATGAAGCCAGATACTCTAAGGAGCCATTTATACATTCCCATTTACAGTTTAATTAAATTCCAAAAACTCGCGATTTTATTCGCGATTTTAATTTTTTAAAAATCCACAAAAAATTAAAAAGTGGTAAACTACACCATTCTTTTATTGCCACAATTTTTTAAAACTTTTTCGTTTAAAGTAGAGGATTTTAGCTTTCAATTTTAATTTTGATTATCAAAATCCGATGTTTACTTAAGGAGTTATAGATCTTCAAAGTACATCGATAACCGATTTGAAAATCCTAAAATCATTTATTAACAAAATTAAAAAAAAAAAAAAAATATTTTTATGTCGGCATAATTAAAAAAAAAATATATTAAAAATAGAAGACTTTTGTGTCCTATTAAAATGATGACTGATTTTTTTTGTAAAAATGTCATACTTTCATAATATGTTAATTAAAAAAAATCAAAAGAGGTGAAAGTGTACGAAAATGCACTAAAAAAATGCATTTGCATTTAAAATGCATTTTTTAAATAACACAATTTTTTTTAACTTTCAAATTTAATGTAGAGGACTTACGATTTTAATTTCAATTTTGATTTAAAAAATCGGATATTTACTTAAGAAGTTATCGCTCATAAAACTACACTACATTTTCATATTTTGTGATTTTTAAAAAATGAAAATCGCGAATAAAATCGCGAGATTTTGGAATTTAATAAAACTGTAAATGGAAATGTCTAAATGGCTCCATAGTGTATCTATGTACACAATCTAAAGATCCCAGGTCAAAAAATACCCTTTTTTTCGTGCTGATTAATGGAAAAGGCGTATATCGTACAAAACTATTTTTGAAAATTGGGGGGGTCAAAACTGACTTTTGAGACATGGTGTGTTCGGCATTTTTTCTTAGAACTTTATGCAGAATCCAAATATCCTAGACGATTATGTCAAAAATTTTGCTCCGAACAATTCACTCCGCTCTACTATACATACCACATATTTTTGTAAAAGAGCTTTTTTAAATAAACTATTGCAATTATATCTATTTAAAAAAATCGATTAATTGATAATGGCGATTAACGGCTATTTTTTTAATCGTAATCGCGATTATAAAATATCTCGATTATTTGCAAACTCTATTCAAACCCTTTATCTTAAAAAAAACAATTTTTCAGGAGAGCCAAAAAACTGTTTATTTCGCGTATTGTTAGAGTAATTAAAATTCCATATTCTACAATATTTTTTTTTAAATCAACTACTGAATCTCACGTATAATTCGTTTTTAAAATTTTACACTATTGCGGCTTTTATGATAGATAGAGGGTTTTGTTTTCAAAAATATTTATAGTGCATTTACACTGGTCCTCTAAGCTAGCTTAAAGTAGATTGTGGCTCCAATCCAGTTTCAATCTATTAGATTGTCCATACAAATTCATTTTTTTCAATCTAGTAGTTTAGACTCTAATCTGCAAACGCAAATCGGCAAAGTTCGATACAAATCGGTTTTTCTATTATTTTCACTTTCCAACACTGAAAAACAACGACACAAAGCATGCCATTTTGATGACGCCGCAAAGTATGTTTATGCCGCCGACATTGTTATGTGTAAACGCCGTCACTATCCTTGTTAATCATACGGCGACTAATTGCCGTCGCTGTAGTTTGTCGCAGTCACACACATTTATTGTCAACTTGTTATTTTAAATGCCAATTCTTATATTCTCAAATGTAAAAAATGCCAATGTAAACGGTACGGATTGCACAGTAGATTAAAATCGCAATTTACTAGATTAGAAATCCAATGTATACGCACTATTAAAGTACGTGAATGAAAATTATAAGATAAAGGGTTTTGCATTTTGTAGGAGAACTTTTCAAATTAAAAGATGTTGTCTTAAATATTTCAGCATTCTTTATTTTTATTCAGTTTTAGTTAATTATGAAGTTTCAATAAACTGTACTTAATGATCTTGTGATCATTACAAGAAAAAATTGTAATACTTGTACTTGCAAGAATTATTACAAAGAGATGTTCTTTACTGTTGATCGTAGAAAAAGCAAAAGAATTTAACTTAACTACTTAGCAACAAGTGTATTTGTATTATTTTCTATGTAGGTACATAGTTAAAAATGACATGATTTAGTTAAATCTGACCTAACGGTTATTACTTGTTTTTATTAATTAGTAAATAAAATAGACAAATAGATAAAATTGAGAGTTATTTTTCTCTGTATTTGTAAGTCTCCAAATGTGTAGGGTTTTCGATTGAGATTTTAGTTAAGGGATTCCGTTTGGGTAGAAAATCCCAAACACATTTTAATAAAAATTTATTATTATGATTTCATTTACGACATCGGTAAATTTTTAACGTGATTTATTAATGATAACGGCTTATAAAAAAATCCGAAATCGCGGTTTTGGTTCACATATTCTTTTTTTAAGACCAAAATTATTTTTTTAACAAATTCATCTCAAAAGTTGACAAACTGTTGAGTATGTTACAGTGACTCAAAGTAATAATGGAACAGCATATATTTGTTAGTAGTTCTTTAAAGGCAAAGTTTTCAATACTAAACCTGAGTGTTATCAATCGACTATTTTTGAAAAAAGTGCTATATAGGAAATTTTCCAAGCTTGAATTTAAGCTTGATAGCGGCCAGATTGAGCAAATATTAAATGAGATACGAGGGTCGCACTGGAAAATGAAATTATTTGTAGATGTTTTTTTGAAATTTTTTTAAAAATATTTCTAAGTCGATTTCTTCCAAGTTCAAACATCAAAAATTTAAAAAATTATCCAATAATTTTTATTTAGTTATCAGCTTGTTTTTCCAACAATCCAAACAAAAAATGAAATTTTTTAAATACAATAGAAGAAATCCGCATTTTTTGACCTACAACTCTTTCGACCACCAATTTGTTGTAAACAAAGAAAATATTTTATTGTTTATTAATTTGAGTACATCTAAGTATAAAGTAATGAGATATAAGAATAATTAAAATTATTCTTTGTTTACAAAAAATTGGTGGTCAAACGAGTTGGAGTTAAAAAAATGCGGATTTCTTCAACTGTATTTAAAAAATTTCATTTTTTGTTTGGGTTGTTGGAAAAACTAGCTAATAACTAAATAAAAATTATTGGATAATTTTTTAAATTTTTGATGTTTGAACTTGGAAGAAATCGACCTAGAAATATTTTTAAAAAAATTTCAAAATAACGTCTACAAATAATTTCATTTTCCAGTGCGACCCTCGTATCTCATTTAATATTTGCTCAATCTGGACGATATCAAGCTTAAATTAAAGCTTGGAAAATTTCCTATATAGTACTTTTTTCAAAAATAGTCGATTGATAAAAATCAGGTTTAGTATTGATAACTTTTCCTTTAAAGAACTTCTAAAAAATATATGCTGTTCCATTATTACTTTGAGTCACTGTATGTAAAATATAGTAAAAAAAATAAAAACGCGATTTTGGTACACATATGCTGATCAGCATCGCAATTTTTAAGATTAAAATTTTTTTTCATAACCTACACAAGACATCTACATTTTGAGTCATATATTTCAACAAGTAGAAAAGTTAAATTCGACTTTGCCGAATCTATGAATACCCTCCACAATGCATTTTTTAAAGTGTAGTACATTTTTTAACGTGAAAAAATTAACAATTTTTATTAGAAATATTTTATTTTGAGTAAAAAACCCTTTTTTTGTCATTTTTTTTTTTTTTAAAAAGAAAAATTACTTTTTTTTTTTTTTTTTGAGTGTAAAATTTTTTTCGAGTGTAATGTTTTTTTTACTGTAAAAATATTTCTGAGTGAATGCACGTACACAAAATAATGTCATTTTTGTAAAAAAAAAAATAATTTTTTTTTTTTTAAATTTTTTTTTAGGTGTAAAATTTTTTTTAGTGTAAAATTTTTTTTGAGTGTAAAATTTTTTCCGAATGTAATTTTTAAGTTACCAATGCTTTTAAAACTAAACAAGTTTAAAAAGCATTGCTTTAAAATTAAAATAAAATTAAGTGTGAAAAGCATTGTTTAGTTACCACCAATGCTTTTAAAACTTGTTAAAACACGTGGCATTTTAGCACGGTGCCCTGGATAGGATTTAAATAAAATGTTGGTGTTACTCCAATTTTTAAGTGGATTATGATTTTATAAGATAAAAGAAAGAAAATGAGCCAAAAAAGAAAAAAAAGTACTAGGCGCTTTTTTTTGGCGGGCAAAACGATGAATTTCAAAAAAACAAAAAAGAATTTATTCTTTCAAAGGCATTAAAATTTGTATATACGGATGTAAATTCATCACATATTTACATATCAGTGAGATTTAGATATATATGTTACATATTTTTCCAGATATGAGACTTAAAAGAATAATTTCACTATTAATTGAAACTAAATAAAATATATCCTTGTAAATTATTTAAAAATGTAAGTTCTTAAAAGTTTTCAGTGTACTACTCAGACGGACAGCAGAACACAAAGTTGCCTCAGTTTAGACCTTAGTGAGTCATATAATTTTAAAAGAATTAATACTTTTTTGTTAAAAATGTTTTTTCAAAACTAAGAAAAATCAGAAAACGATAATAAAAATCATTAAAAATGTGTTTGCAATGCATAAGGAAGAGTAAAATAAAGTAAATAATTTAAAAAAAGATCCAGAAAGTGGTTTGGACTATTTGTTTATTGCGAAACTTATGGATGGACTTAATATCCTTTTTTAATTTTGTTTATTTCGCCAAAAATCCTTTGTAAATTTTGTTCGTATTGTTGGGGTAACTTCCCCCCTTCAAAATCTAGAAACAGGATCAATATTAAATGTGAAGTAACTGCTAGAGTTAAAATTTTAATTAAAATAAAGAAGAAATTTGATTTAGTCTCACTAAATAGTGAAATTATTCTTTTAAGTCTCATATCTGCAAAAAATTAGTCACACATATATTTAAATCTTACTGACAATTGAATATGTGATGAATTAACACCTGTATAAAAATTTTTTAATGCATTTGAAAGAATAAATTCTTTTTTGTTTTTTTGAAATTCATCTTTTTGCCCGCCAAAAAAAAAGCGCCTAGTACTTTTTTTTCTTTTTTGGCTCATTTTCTTTCTTTTATAGTCCAAAAACATAATCCGCTTAAAAATTGGAGTAACACCAAAGTTTTATTTAAATCCTCTCCAGGGCACCGTGTTAGATGAAACTAATCTGAAATTCAGGGTTTTGCTTATAACTTTTGAAACACTGGACCAATTGAGCTGAAATTTAATACCAAACAGACCCGGGGAACGGCAAAGATACGTGCCAAGCTTCAGTAGTCTCATTATTGTATTTCGAAAGTTATCGTGTTTTTTATCTCGTAAATTCGCGAAACACCCTTGCCGAAATTTACTCTTTTGCTCATAACTTTTGAACAACTGGACCGATTTGGCTGGATTGCAATACCAACCTGACCAGGTAAATGACAAACATATATGCCAAACTTCAGTAGCCTCTGTAAAGTCTTTCAAAAGTTAGCGTGTTTTCTACGGACGGACGGACAGACAGACAGACAGACGGATGGACGGACGGACGGACATCGCTAGATCGACTTAAAATCGATCGAGGATCATAAATATATATACTTTATGGGGTCCTAGACCAATATTTCGAGGTGTTACAAACGGAATGACAAAATTATACATACTCTCTATCACTAGATTGGAGGGTATAAAAAAGTCAAACAAGAATTCTCAGCAAAAATTAGCAGCTGTGGACCAAAATCGCTGTTTAAGAATTTTGTTGACAAATTCATGTTCAGCATACAAAGATTTAAAAGCATCCCAGCAAAAAAAGTGCGGAGTACTTCTATTTGGAGTGCTTTAAAACTATAACAAATGTAATGAATTACAACAAAAATAACAAAAAACACAAGAAAAAAACACACAAACAGTTTTTTCTACTCCATAAAAAGTTGTTATTCAGCACTTAACTCATTACCTTCCGCGACACTCCCATACAAAAGTAAGTAGATATTCAGTAGATAAGAAGTACTCCTAGCTTTCAAACAACTTCCAACTACTTCCACGGAGTAGTTCTTATCTACTGAATATCTACTTACATTTGTATGGAGGTGTCGCGATAGGTAATGAGTTAAGTGCTGAATATCTATGTATTCTGGAGTAGAAAAAACTGTTTGTGTGTTTTTGTCTTGTGTTTTTTGTTATTTTTGTTGTATTTCATTACATTTGTTATAGTTTTAAAGCACTCCACTGAGAAGTGGTAATGACTTTTTTTGCAGGGATGTATTACAAGATGAAATTATTCCAAAAAATATTTATAAATTAATTATTTGAAAAGATAGAGGAAACTAAAAATGCACATAAAACAGCAAAAAAAAATATATATTTTTGTTCTGAATTTTCACCATAGTGTTTCTTCACAATAAAGCAGCAAGTTGCAGACAGCAAAATTTTTACATGTATTTTGTTTGCTGCATACTGCATACTGCATACTGCATACTGCATACTGCATACTGCATACTGCATACTGCATACTGCATACTGCTTGTGAAGAAACACATAGATGAGGTCCGTTTTACTGAAAGTCGTTTTCGTAAAAATTGAAAATCGAGGGTTTTGAATATAGGCCCTCGACATGTTTTTAATTACATACAATCTTTTTAATTGAAAATCTGAGAACACAAAATCTGAGACTTTTTTTTATAAGAAAAATGTCTCAGAATCTGGGAATTTTTCTATAGGCATTTGAGACTTTTTACACGAAAAAAAAAAAATCCTAAAGGATAATTGTTTCAAAATCTGAGACTTTTTCTATAGGAAAAATGTCTTAGAATCTGAGATTTTTCGATTGAAAAAATGTCTCAGAATCTGAAAATTTTTCTATAGGAAGAATTTCTCAAAATCTAAGACGTTTTCTATGGAAAACTGTTCCAGAATCTGAGACATTTTCGGAGATAATTTTCCAATAAAAAAGTATCAGATTCAGAAACATTTCTCCTATAGAAAAAGTATCAGATTCTGGGCCATTGGCCCTATAGCAAAAGTATCAGATTCTAAAACATTTTTCTATGAAAAAAAGTATCAAATTCATTCTGAAACATATTTCCTATAAAAAAAGTATAATATTCTAAAAAATATTTCCTATAGATATATAGAAAAATAATCAGATTCTAAGATATTTTGTCAAAAGGAAAATTATCAGATTCTGGGATATTTTTCCCATAAAAATATTGTGCCTATCCGAAATATTGTTCCTAGACCCATCTTCAAGTATAGCGATCGACTCAGAAATGTATCAGATTCGAAAAAATTGACACAAATAATTCTGTTACAGGGCACAGAAAATTTGAACTCAAGGGCGTATTAAACACTTATCAGTTAGCTGCTAACTGTCGATTAGCAAAAATGTATGTCAAAGTTTCTGTGAAAAAGATAAATTTAAAAGAGTGTTATTTCACAACGGATCATTGAGCAATTCATCCTAAATCCGATGAAATATAATTATATTAAATTATATTAATCTTGTTGAATAATTTTTTTTCCGTACGTATACTAATAGGAGAAATATGATAACATTATATAAAACCAAATTCATATTTATATATGTAGTATATTTATACATAAATATGTACATATTTTTTTGTTTTTACCTTAAATGTACATAAAATATTTGTCCTTTTTTGTGTGGTTTTTATGGATAAATGTACTTGTCTCCCACATTGTTTACTGATATTATTTTGTTAATACAATATACGGACACGTGCTTGCAATAGTATTTTGGGTTTATTATAAAATTGCCTATAACTGACATTTATGGCAAAGGTAAGAAAAGTGATAGTAGTTGACTTTATTTAACTTAACCACATCACATCATCCACTCTGTATTTAAAGATAAAGAAAACAACATTTGAAATGTAAGAAAAGAAAAAAAACAAAAACGAGACAGACAGACAAACAAACAACATCTGATCGGTAGCAACAACTAAAATACTAATAATAACAAGAGAATTTACCCAGCAAAAATTTTTTTTATAATAAGAAGAGATAAAGTGATAAAATATGATGAAGTGATAGGAATTTGTGGAATAACCAACGATTTGACATTGAGTTTTAGACTTTGGCCAATTGCTAATGAAACGTTTGTATAGGGTGGGAAAAACATGAAGCGAGTTATTTTCATTTATTATCAATATTAATAGGCTACTTGGGTAAAGAGAACTCTGCCTTTTTTATAATGTTTTCAGAACAAACAGCCACACATACTAACATTGATAAATCAGTTTGAAAAGTGGTTTTGTGTTAATTGGTAGACTTTTAAGTAGTTCTAGGACTAATATTTCAGGTATTTGGCAACTTCTGAGAATAGTTTCGAAAATAACGCCATGTTAAAGATTGAATTGTAAAAGAGATTCATAAAGAACAACTTTTCGTTTTTTTTTTTTTTTTTGTTTTGCTGGGAATATAGACATCCATATTGATACTACCGCATTAACTGTATAAACTTGAGGTAAATATACTTAAATTATGATAAAAAAACAGGATGAAGCTGAGAAAGCCGATGGAAAAGAAGGTTGTTCTACAGACAAAATCAACAACATAATTTTCTTTTCTTTTTTTTAACACAAAACAGGACAAATGTCCTTTGCTGATAAAAACCTCATAATAAATGTCGACCTTTCGTTTTTCCATTTATATTATTATAATACAAAAACATACATACACATACACAAAAGCATAAACATTTGAAAAAACATTATATTAAGTACAAAATACCAAAACACCACACGAGGACAACGATACAATACAAGCACAGTAACAACAACAACAACAAAACCAAATATACATAAACAACCAATGTCCCGCCGCCTATTTATATTTTTTTTTGTTTTTGTTGTTGGTAAGCTAGTACATATAGGCGGTTGGGTCCATCCAAACTACTTCTTACTTCATATATTTAATGTACATTACGAGCACCAACAGTTGGAGCGTATGCAGGCACCAATTCTGGGAACTGAAAAAATTGTTTGTGGTTTGTAAAATTTAATAGAAACCCACAAAGCCAACATTTTTATAGTAAAAAAGTGTAAAATAATTTTGAGCAAAAATATTAAATTTTGAGTATAAAACTTTTTTAATAACACAGTGCTACAAAATTTAAAGAAACAAAATATTTTTTTTTTAATTCACTTATTAATGTAATTTATCATAAGTTTATATTAATCATTACTCGTGACTTAATTTTAAGAAACAAAATATGCAGAGGTTCTCGTATAAAAAATCAGGTTCGTTAGAGTCAGGCGCGTATCAAGCTCTTGGGTTCGGGGCAAAATTTTTTTTTTTTTTTTACAATTTTTTTTTACAATTTTTTTTTACAATTTTTTTTACAATTTTTTGTCATTTTTTGCAGGGACCATCAGGTCAAATTTGAAACATTGCAAAAAAACATACAACAAAAAGTCTCGTAATCAAATTTTAAAAATATTTGGCAGTTTTTCTTTTTTTACAAAAAAATGTTGTTTTTTTTGGCAATTTTACAATTTTTTTCGTAAAAGTCCAAATTTCAAAAAAAAAAAAAATAATCTATAAGGTCACGAGAATTCCTCGTAAGTTTTATCTCGTCAAAGAATCTTAATTTTAGTATTTTATTGGTAAAAGCTTGTAAATTTTAAAAAATCTCGTATTTTTTACAATGAATTCTCGTAAAATAGGCGGTAGCAAAAAATCGATTAAAGTCACAAGATTTCCTTGTAAGTTTTATCGCGTCAAAAAAGTTATAAATTTACAATTTTACTTGTGAAAAGCTTGTAAAAACACAAAAAACCTCGTAACTACAAGACTTTTTTTTAATGTAGATAAGTTTTGAATTATTATTTTTTCTTTAGAAGCATTTCTTAGACAACTTAAGAAAATGTTTGATTTTTTTAAAATGTCTCCTAAAAAAATTCTCAGGTTCTAAAGCATTTTTTTCACAGCAAAAGACCCAGATTCTAAGACAATATTCCAATAGAAAATTTTTCCGATCATCTCTCAAACATGTTTATTCCAAAAATGTTTACTGGTCTTAAAATTTTTCTGAGTTCACAGAAGTTCAGACACTAGAGGTGAATGTGAAATTCTCACCCTTTAGCGAGATATGGCGACCATTTCTAGCTCTTGTTACTAAAATACCTGTTTTGCTTGGAGCACAAGGGGTATATGAGCACTTAAACCCCTTGTGCTCCAAGCAATTATTAAAATTTAATTTTTCACATGGACAAAGTGGTTGAATTCCGAGAAGTTCTTGTAGTAATAGTAATCAAATTTTGCAAGAGCATCTTCATCTTCGGTAACCTGCAGTTAAAGTGTGAAAAATTGCCATTTCCGACCAAAATTCATGTCCGAATTTTTTGACCAAATCCGGCTCAAAAATTAGGAATTTTTGCGTACATCCCGAGTAAAAATAAACATATATAACAATATATAACTTCATACAAACATAATAAATCTTATATGATTATACATCCCGTGAGGTATTTTCTAATTTTTTTAAATGCAGTCATATGTTGTAATATATAATTTAATCATGATTCGTATTAAAAGGTATACGGTTGATATAAATATATGAAATAATATTAGGGCCAATACAAAATCTGTTTTTCTGTATAATTTAATATAAAATTATATATAGCTTATTCTGTTTCATATATAAATGTTTCCAATTAAATGTTTCCAATTAACCAAAAATGTTCTAAGTTTTTTAAGCAAAGTATAAGAAATTTTTAAAATGTTCCTAAACATTTCCTTGTTAGGGTTATGTATATCACCTATCTGGTTCGAAGCGTACCCAAACATTTTTTTTTGTTTTAGAAAATTATATGTTTGGTGAATGTATCGTTGACCTGTGGTGTAACTCACCCAAACCAAAACACACCACGATTTTTTATGTTTTTATGCAATTAGATCTAATTGGATCCAATGAAATATGGCAATGTCTGGTCAAAACTCGGATGAAATCGAATCATATTTTATACAAGTTGATATTTTTTAATGCAAAAACATCCACCATTATTCGGATTAAATTGCGTATAAATATATATTGTGTTATATATCATTATGTATTGCATCATATAAAAATTTTTACTCGGGATAATAAGAAAAATATAAAAAAAATTCAAAAAAATATTGGTCCACAGATGCTGATTTTTAACATAAATATTATTTTTTTTTATACAAATTGGTCCCAAAAGTTGAAAAATGTAAAGCAAGTTATGTAAAATATATTAAAAAAATTTTAAAAACACGATTTTCGTTCAAAAATGCTGATCAAAGATTTTGGTCCACAGACGCTAATCAGCATTTTTGGACTAAAATTGTGTTTTTATTTTTAACACTTTTCACATAAAATACCCAACATTTTTCGACTTTTAAGACAAATTTGGTTTAAAATATTTCTTATGTTTAAAAATTAGCATCTGTGGACCAAAATCGCTATTTTGATTTTTTTTCATATTTTTCCCATAAATTATGCAAAAGTTCCTTATTTTTGAGTCAGATTTAGTTAAATATTTCAGATATGAATTTTGGCCCAAAAACGTAACTTTTTTAAACTTTGACCGCTGGTTGCAGACTAAAGATGACCTTGCAAAAATTTTTCATAAATTTTCCCACAATAAGCTACTCCATGTCCATCGTTCGGCAGGTATCACGGCACGATAGTTTAGATTTCACGGGACGCCCCAATGAATATGAAGATGACCCTGATGATGTCATGGAATCTGATTATGATGACTAAAAAATGAAACAAAGAACCATTAAAGACTTTCGTAATAAGATGTGGTTTTTCTTTTACAAATAACTAACGTTCTTTTCATAATTTAGAAATTTATAAAAAAAGTTAGAGCACAAGGGGTATAAGTGCCACTTACATACTTCAAAGGCAATTTTTGGGTGCTTGTATTTGTGAAATATGGTATTTTTTTAACTTGTTAGATTAAAATATATCTCAGGATATCTGTTAACTAAAAAATAATATTCTAGATAGCATGTAACATTTTTTATTGCAATTTAACTTTTTTTCTCATTATTAAATTTAAAGCACTTGAACCCCTTACGCTCTAACCCCCTCATATAGAAAATTCTCAGATACTTAGGCAATTTTTTCAGCCAAAAATTCCCATGTTTGGAAAAATTGTTCGTATAGAAAAATTCTCAGATTAAGTAATTTTTTCCGAATAAAAAAAAACTTCTTATGTTCTGAAATATTTCTATTCTGGGCCATTCCAAAAAATGTAGCTCAAATTTTAGTCATTTTCGGAAATGGTGTCTTTATATTAAATTGAACATTGACACATAGATAGCCTACATAAACATGATATACATATGTACTAGGGCGTTTCATCAAAAACTTTTTTTTTGATTTTTGCTACTCTTGAAACGGAATATGAATTCTTATGGCCTAAAAGATTTTTGAGACTTTTTTCAGATTTTTGGCGGGCCGGGATCAACTCGCTCAAATCGATTTTATGCTAAAAATGAGGTTATAAAACATAATTTTTTTTTATTTTTTTTTTTATGGTGCCTTGTTTTTACAAAAGTGGATAAATTACTTCAAAATATTGCTAGCCTCCTAAAAAAAATATTTGCGGTAAAAATGATAAGGTCAAAGGTCAATAATTTGACCTTAAAAGTAAAAAATTTAAATTTTCCAACTTCAAAGCTCAATAACTTAAGAAATATGCAACGTAGGTTCGTGATGTTGACACCGTTTAATAGATATTTTAAATACCTTTCATTTAAATCCAAAATGACGTCTGTCATTTTAGCAGAAGTATTAAAAAAATTAAAAAAAACTAACTTAACCCATTTTTATACCCTCCACTCTAGTGATAGAGGGTATATATAAGTTTGTCATTCCGTTTGTAACACATCGAAATATTGGTCTAGGACCCCATAAAGTATATATATTCATGATCCTTGATCGATTTTAAGTCGATCTATCGATGTCCGTCCGTCCGTCCGTCCGTCTGTCTGTCTGTCCGTTGAAAACACGCTAACTTTTGAAAGACTTTATGGAGGCTCCTGAAGTTGGACATATATGTTGGGTATTTACCGGGTCAGGTTGGTATTGCAATCCAGCCAAATCGGTCTAGTGGTTCAAAAGTTATGAGCAAAAGAGTAAATTTCGGCAAGGGAATTTTGGGAAGTTACGAGATTAAAACCACCCTAACTTTCGAAAGACAATTCTGAGGGTGCTGAAACGTGTTACATATGTTTGTCGTTCTCCAAGTCTATTTGGTTTTGAATTTCAGCAAAATCGGTTCTGTGGTTCAAAAGTTATAAGCAAGGCTCTGAATTTCAGATTTTGTTCACCTTAAATTGTTGAAAACTCGTTAAACAAGTTTTAAAAGCATGGTGAAATACCAGTTTTTTTTTAAACTTGTTGTTTGTTTTCCTGCCGTGGGTTGCAGTTTAATTGTTAGACAAGTAAATATTTGTTATTGTTTTTGTTTTTGTAACTGTATGTAACGGTGTATAGTAAGTATTTTTGGAAAAAAAAACAAATATTAGTTTGTTTTTGGTTTTTAAAGACGAGGATGGTAAAATCAAATAAGGGAAATATGGGAAATATTTTTTTTAACATATACGTATAGGTATAAAACAACAAAAATATTTTACAAAGTAATTTTGTTACTCAAACAAATAGTACACTAAAAAAAATATTTACACTCAAAAAAAAAAATGTTTTTTTTTTTTTAATTTTTAATTTAATTATTTTTTTTTAACCTTTAACTGACGAGGTGAATTTTTGGAACATAGTTTATGACGTGGTGGTAAATTTTACCCCTTTTTAAATTTTTAAACAAAATTTAATAATTTTTTTTTTTTTATAATTATTTGTTTTTTAAAACTAAGTTACAACATTAATAATAACAATAAATGTAAAACTTAAAAAAAATATTAGCTATTTTCATCATAACAGTTACTTTATTTCACGAACCTTTTTTTTTATGTAAAAAAAACGTCACAAAGAAAACTTATAAAAAAATTATGAATAAAAAATAAACTTAAATTTTTGATGGATGTTAATTTACAGTTAAATGTATATATTTTAAGAAATATAAGAGATCGTAGAGAAAAAAAAATAATTGAAGAAACTACAGGTCAATCTTTTTGGAGGTTTTTAGACCCTCCACCACTCAGTGGTACAGGGTATAACAGAGTAAGTAAATAAGTAAGAAAAGCTTACTACCCGAAATACAGGTCCTAACCAACCTTCCAGTATGCCGAACAACTCAGAATCGTTTTTTGCGTTGATTTAGTGATTTTCGTCTGACAGTATGTCTGTCTGTCCGTCCGACCATCTTTCCACGTACACAGTGTAAGCGCGATACACCGCAACTATCAATCGCTTTTGCTGAAATTCCAATTTATATCAAGTGGAAATCACCGGTTCGTGTTTAGATTTGGTCACCCAAAGTTTCCCTTTAATTTGGCTTTAATGACTCTTTTAATTTTTTACTAACAACATATTACTAACAACATATCCGAGGAGTGGTAAAAATAATTCTATTAAAACCTAACGTTTATTTCGATGTGTGGTCAATATTTTTCAACTGAATACTTACGCTAATGCTGACATGGGGTAAAATATTTTCAAAGAAAAACTTACGTAAATGCCGACGAGTGGTAATTTTTACACCAGCATGTCCATTGCTCGGCTCATGCTAAGCCTATCTTCACCAAAACACAACTATATATTTAAGATTGCGATTTGTGAAGATACTAAGAAAATGAAATTGATAGAGTGCAATGGAAGAAAATAATTCAAAAAAATGTAACGAGAGGGTAAAATTTACCACCACCTCGACAGTTAAAGGTTAATGAAATTCACACTCAAAAAAATGTTGACAATCAAAAAAATTTGATTGATTAAAAAAAGTTTTACTCAAAATAATATATTTCTAATAAAAATTTGTAATGCAATTTTTTTAGAAAATTACTATCAGATAAAATTGTGGAGGGTATTCATAGATTCGACCAAGTCGAATTTAATTTTTCTACATGTTTTTTCTTACATTTCACATGAGCTTAACCAACAAGTACATATATTAGTATCTTATTAATCGGTAGAATGTCTGAGAATAGATAACTTATCATTTATGTATATGCGTTATGTGGTCCTATACCGATATTTCGATGTGTTACACACGGAATGCCAAAGTGAGTTTGAGCGAGTTGATCCCGGCCCGACGCCACGCCTCGCATATATTCATCATATCGCTGATTTATTTGTATAACTTCATAACTCAAAATACATATTTGATTTTGTAGAAATCGAGTTTAAAGCAGAGACCAAATATAACAGTTTTATGTGTCTTCTTATTTAAAAAAAAAATCATCACGAATGTTGTCCAAACTAAATTTTTTATATACGAAATGACTTCTAGAGATGTCCCGTGTTAAAATTTGCAAAAACTTTTATTGTTTGATTTTTATCATAAAAGTATAAAATAACAGTTATTAAAAACTTTTTGTTCAAAAATTTTAAAATAACTTTTTTTTTATATTTATTGGAGTCAATAACTATTATAACAGTTATTTAAAAATAAAACCAATCAATGTTTATATCTTTAAATCAAATATTGAAGTATTAGCTATTAATAGGATTCCTTTGTATGCTTTTATTTTAGTTTTATTTTAATAACTCATGTTTTCTTAAGGCTCACAGAGTTTTTGATAACAGTTACAAAAAACAAAAGTTTTTTATTTCTGTTATGTATTTTGAACAGACCAGGAAAATTTTTCAGAACCGATTCCGATAACACTTGTTCTAGAACAGGTTCTTCGGTAATCAAACACTATTACACTTTAAATATTCAGAACAAGTTAAGTGAATATTATTGTGAAGCTTGTTCTATGCAATCTAAATTTCATAACATTTTGGTTCTCAGGAATTAAAAAAAATTATGTGTCAAAGAAATTAAAAAATAAATATCACTTTTTTTTTTGTGTTTACCAAGAAACAACACGAAATTCTATGAGAATATCAGGATATAATCGCGAAAATTGTTGATACGAAGGTAAGTAAATTAAATTTTGATTGTCTGGGTCGGGACAAATACTAATAAAATAATGTTTTTCATTTGTGTTTGCAGAAAATTCATGATCTGATTTATCTTTATTGCAAGGCCCAAAATGCAATTTTGTAGGCGAAAAAGGATGTATGTGTGTTAAAAAAAATTAATATACGATGTCATATAGGATTATCTTTATCTTTTTTTAATAAATTAATGCAATTCAAAATATTTCTTTAATTCTCATTTCTGTTCTAAATTTTACTTCTAGAACCGGTTCCGAAGAACAAAAATGTGTTCCAATTTTGCTTACAAACACCTGTTGCTTTTGGGACAATCCCTTTGTAAAAAGAATCGGTGTTGCACAAGAATTAGAAAAGGTTCTAGGGAAGTATAAGTTGTTCCACAATCGGTTCTTTGCAACCGAAAATTTTGCTGGGAGATATTCATATAAATCATTTCAAATTGGGTTGTAAGCAAAATCGCCAAAAGAAAAATGGCCACAAAAAGAAAAAGAAAATGCGCCCAAAAATTGTTCATACAAATTTGGGGCATATTTTATACAAAGAGTTAGACCGAATTTACATTGGGCAATTTTAATTGCGGCAATTCTGATTTTTTAGTGTATCAGAGAGAGAGATAAGATTCTTCCCTCTCTCTCCGATACACTATAAAATCAGAATTGCGGCAATTAAAATTGCCCTGTCTGAATTTGGACTTACAAAACATTTTTGGGAAAATTTTCATAGTTTTTGGGCAAAATTTCGAAATTAGAAGTTGGGTGATTTTTTATTACGAAAAATTATCCAAAAATTATATATGAAAAATTGCTCAATTTTATTTTGGTTTTATTTTTTGTCAAAATTTTAAAATGTCAATACTGATATATGTATGTCACAATAAATCAGTACATTATTATTTTTAGAAACAGTAAACGCATATTGTGTTTTTTTTTATAAATTATATATTTAACTAACTAAGATAAGAATAAGCTGAATCAAAACCGTTCCGTTGTTGCTAACACACAAAGGCTCTGGTGGGAATTTAGCCCAAAACCCCTGCTCTTACATGCAGATTACCACGCTATATTTTAATCTATCGCAGCGCCGTAGCAAATCAAAAGTTCAACTTTGAGCCATGCACATTTTGTTGACAAATAATGCATTACTACAAATATATAATTTTCAAAACAAATTTAAAAAGCTCATACAATTTTTGCAATTAATTATTTTTTGGGTGCGTTTGTAAATCAAGTGGGAATTGGTTTACAATGCATTCGGAACCATTCGGAATAAAACTGGGATTGTGCCTCGCAAAAAACAGACTTTTTCAAAAATTCACATTTTTTCTTACCATGTTTGGAGAGCTGCAGGTTCGTAACCATTGCCAGCACATCACTCGAATCAAGCTCAGATCATTCGTATTTACAAGGGCTTTTACCGTGTGTATTTCAGTTTTGAAATTACAGTTTGCACCAAAAGCTACAATCAAAAAAAACTCGAAAAATTGAAAATCAAAAAAAATTCGTATCAAAAATTTAGGTCCATGTAACTTTTTTCTTATTGACGACACATCCACTAAACATATACCAAATAATTCCCCGAGACTACTGATTAAGCAATATTAATTTTGGAGTAATAGCTTTATCACACCTAACAATATAAAACTTTGTACGAAAATTTCGTGAGTGCATCAGGCGAGTTTTTTAAATTTTTCAACTTTGAACATCCCTTACCATGAACTAATGAGACCTTTTGAGCTGTGCCTTTGCACAGTTACTCTTTAAGGTTTCCTTAACTTATCTACATTCACAGGTACCACCTAATTTACAAATGAAAAAGTTATTGCAAAATTAAGAGAATATCACAAGTATTAAAAGTTAATGACAATTGTCCATAAGCTTTTGATTTTTAACATGATAATGTTTTTAGGCTGGTGTCTAATTTTAAAAAGGTTGCAGAACGCCACCTCAGTTTGACTATACCCAGCAAAAAAAGTGCGGAGTACACTCAAAAAAAAAAGTTTGTAAAATTACAAGTAAAAGGTCTTGTAATTCTGTTTTACTAATATTTTTGTCTTTTTACAAAAATTGTTGTATATTTAATAAAACGAAAACTACAGTTTGCTTTGTAATTTTACTATTATACGTTGGTGAATTTATTTTACAAATTTTTTAGGTAAATTTACAAAAAAGTGAATTATTTTACAAATTAAAAAAATATTACAAGGTGTTTAGTTTTTTTACACAAGAAAACTGTAATTGTACAACAAAATTTTACTTGATGTTATTTAGTCTTTCCACCAAAAAAATGTTTTATTACAAACATTTTTTTTAAGATCGTTTACAAGGTTTTCAGTTTGAAATGTATGTATTGAAAAGTACAAAATTCCAATGTAATTTTACAAAACTTATTTTATTACTAGAATTAATGTTGTTTTAAAAACAAAAAAAATAATTATTCAACAATAGGACACGCAAAAATTTTCTAAGTTCAGATTTTTTTTGCGTTTTGGAGTAAAAAATGTAGTTCTAAATAATTTTTTATAAATAAAAAATTTCATGAAAAAAAAAGTTTGGAAATTTTTTCAGTTCCGGACACAAAAATTTTTCAACTAATTGTAAGCTTTAGCAAAAAAATCTAATTTTTACACCATTTTTTGGTAATTTGCGTTAAGTTAAATACAACAATTTTTATGTGTTTCTACTATATAATTGTTCTAGTTTTTTTTTTGTTTTTTTACCATTTTTTTTTGGTAATTTTACCACATTTTATTGGTAATTTTTTTTTAAATTTGGCACCTAAAATGTCAATAAAAAGCTACCAATTATGAAAATTAAGTTTTTCTTATTTTAATAGGTACTTAAACATCCAATCTACAATATCCAAAAAAAAAGTTTTTCGATATTTTAAAAATACTTGTGAAAATAACTAAAAGTTAAAAAAAAAATTGTTATTTTTACTTTACAGCTGCCGAAGAAGGAAAAATAAGATGCACCAATGGAAAAAAATCTTTAAATTTACAAAACAAATATGTAAATAAACCAAATTTTTTTGTAAATTTACAAAACAAATATGAAAATCTAAAAAACAAAATTGTATACTTACGAAAAAAGTTGTAATTTTACAAAAATGAAGTAGAAAATACAAAAACAATATTGTAAATTTACAAATTTTTTGGTTAAACTACTGTTTTTACGGCAAAAAATTAGAAAAAATAGTATATATACAATAAAAATTGTAAATTTACCACTTTTTATTGTAAATATACAAGTTTTTTGCCATAAAAAACAGTAGTTTAACCAAACAATTTGTAAATTTACAATTATCTACAATTTATTATTTCATTTTCTATTTTTTCTTTGTAAAATAACAACCTTTTTCTGTAAGTTAACAATTTTGTTTTGTAAATTTACCAAATTTTTTGTAAATTTACAAAAAAAAATGTTTACCTCGAAGTTAATATTTTACAAAAAAAATTGTAAATTTACATTTTCTTTTGTTAAATCAATTTACAAATTATCCCCGTAACATTACGGGGATTCTTGCTAGTACATATTTTACAAAACCTGCCCCGTAAATTCACGGGGATTTTATGTCATTTTACAAACTTTTTTTTTTGAGTGTACTTCTATTTGAAGTGCTTTAAACTATAACAAATGTAATGAAATACAACAAAAATAACAAAAAACACAAGAAAAAAAGGCATTCTTTTTTACTCCATAGAAAGTTGATATTCAGCTCTTAACTCATTACCTTCCGCGACACTCCCATACAAAAGTAAGTAGATATTCATTAGATAAGAAGTACTCCGAGCTTTCAAACAACTTCCAACTACTTCTCTGAAGTAGTTCTTATCTATTGAATATCTACTTACTTTTGTATGGGAGTGTCGCGGAAGGTAACGAGTTAAGAGTTGAATATCTATGAATTCTGGAGTAGAAAAGAATGATTTTGTGTTTTTGTCTTGTGTTTTTTGTTATTTTTGTTGTATTTCATTACATTTGTTATAGTGATAAAGTACTCCACTGGGAAGTGGTAATGACTTTTTTTGCAGGGTATAAGCTAATAATCAACGAAAAAGAAAATAAGAATTACTATTTTCATTAATTGTTTGTGATTGAAGAAGAAAACATTGAATTTCTAAAGATTACATCGCTCTACAAATTTGAGGTTTGTAGCTGCCTTTTGAATGAAACCAAAAAAAATTTATAGGTTTTGGTTTCCGGATTCCAAAACGGTTACTCAAATTTTTCTATTACGCCACAATTTTGAGAAAATTGCGGTTAAAGTGTCAAAAAAGGCCCATTTTGGCAATTTTTTTCTGTAAAATAAGATCCAGACATGCGAATGACTTGATATCAAGCTTAACCGAAAGTACGTAATTTTCTCTTTACGACAAAATCAAATTTTCTTGGAATTTAGTTTTTTATAATGGTGAAAAAGTCATTAGCCACAAGTGCTTTAAATCTAATATTTACGTGTGTATTTGTATGGAAATTTGTTAAAAAACACTGTGTAAATTAGAGTTTGCAAATAATCGAGATATTTCATAATCGCGATTACGATTAAAAAAATGCCGTTAATTGCGATTAACGATTAATCGAATTTTTAAATAATTTGAATAGCTTCATTAAAAAACTTTTTGGAAATTTACATTTCAGAACGTACGAAAATTCAAAAACTAATATTTTTAAGAAATAAAATGATAAAGTTCCGAATTTCCATAGCAAAAATAAATCGAGATTTAGGCACAGAATCTTTTTTTATACCATATCATAGCGCTTTCAAACTGCGCTCTGCAGTACAGGAACAATTTTTTATATTATTTGTTAAGATATTTTTTTTAAAAAACTTATAATACCTTCCGATAGCCAATATTAAACATGATCCGGATGATATACGTCTGAAAGTAGAGATCAAATATAGTAAAACTTCACTTACAGTTTTTCATTTCATGATCCTCTTTCCATTTAAAAGGACTTCAACATTTTTAAGGATATATTTTATAAAATATTTCTGAAATATTTGCATTTGTCCTAGGATGCCACTGGTGATGGCAAATGAAAGTGAAGGATCTCCCCTAATTTTTTATTTTTTTTATTTTGCCATATCAGGACAAAAGGATGTCAATAAAGTCTTTTTAAAACTTTATCAAAATATTTTGTTGAAAATTTCGAATGATATTAAAGGATAAAGTTTTAAAACGTTGTAACTTACCTCCTTTTTCCTGATATCTAAAAATTATAAAATAGGGAAAATATGGGAGATCCTCCTCTTTCATTTGCCATCACCAGTGGCATCCTAGGACAAATGCAAATTTTTCCGAAATATATATATTCGATTAGAGTTTCATTCTAGTTCGAGGCCCAAAAATATTTCTATTTATGATATTGTCATAATAGAGTATTTTTAATTTATTGCTTTAAAAAAGTTACTCATCTCATAGTATGTCTGTACTGATCAATTTCATCCCCACTAAGGAATCTTCAGCAGACTTTAGAGAATCATCGTTGGTCAATCAAACATCAAACCAGACATAATATTTGATATATTTCACAAGTTATACGAGAAATACTATTCCGAAATATTTTACAAAATATATCCTTAAAAATTTTGAAGTCCTTTTAAAAGGAAACAGGATCACGAAATGAAAAACTGTAAATGCAGTTTTACTAACTTTAGGCTCTAGTTTAAAGTTTGAAAAAATTACGTTATTTGACAAAATGTATGTCGAATTTTTTACCAATCCTGTCAAAGAAATTATTTGCATATATTTTTAAAACAAAATTAAGGGGTTACTAAGATCAGAATTAAATTTTTGCTGGAAGTATGAATGACTTTTACAAGAAAAAAGGAAAGAAAAATTGCAAAGAAGTTAAATGAATCATGGGCCATGATTGTACATGTTTTAAATTCGTCGTAAAAACAGTGTATTTCATAGACAATGATTAATCGTAATCGCGTCATTTTTTTGTCGATTACGATTACGATTAATTGGCTCGATTAATCGCGATTACGATTACGATTTTAATCGTTTTGCAAACTCTAGTGTAAATAAACTAAATATTAAAAAAATGAAAGGTTTTTTCTTAATGATTTTTTTACCATTTTAGAAAATTAAATTCCAAGAACATTTTATATTGTCCTATAGAAAAAATTACATACTTTTGAATGAACTTGATACCAAGTCAATCGCATGTGAGGATCTTATGTTGTAGGCATTCAATAAGGGTCCAAAATGGCCTTTTTAGGCACTTTAACCGCGAATAACTCAAAGTCCTGACGTGATAGACACATTTGGGTCGCGGATTTGCAATCAGCGCAACAAACACTACCTTTATCACTTACCAGAATCCAATACCCATTTTCATGTTGAGCTGTGTTATTTTTAATGTGGATTTATTCCAGACCATGGTTTCTGTAGCCACCTCTACATCTACGTGAAGAAAATTACATTGGATTTAAATTGTTAAAACCAAAAATTTTAGTAACTTGGGTTTGTAACTTGGATACTAATTCACCTCGTGGTGAATAAGCCTGTTTTTCACCAGCTGATGAATAAAAAGTAACATAATTATTTTCAAATTCTGATTAATTTTTATTAATAAATAAAAATTGTTTTATTCGACCTTTAAAATATTATATTTTGTGAGGATGTTTATTCTGGCTCGAGGTCATTATTTTCTTTACTAATTAAAACCATGATATTCTCATAGCATAATTTTCAAGAAAATTATTTTTTGTTTTAAATTTATTTATGTTGGTCATTTTTGCAAGACTTAATCGACACGTGTTTCGGAATTTGTCAAGATTCCATTGTCAAGATTATTTAGCAAAAATAGAAACGATATACTACAAAGTAGCAAACGAGTCTAATGACAAATCGTTTGTGCACAAACTAAAGCATTAATACATATTCGACTCTATCCACAATGTGAATTAGAAAGACGAAGAAATTGTACTATGCTAGTAAGTAACGATTGTCAATAACCAACAAAAATATTTAAAACATTTTACATACGATAGTCCATTGGACTACAACAATATGTTTTTTGTTGTTGTGAATGAAATTATACCATTATTAGGGCTATTCATATCACTATGGCGTGCCAACCATTATGTTCAAATTCTGATTAATTTTTATTAATAAATAAAAATTGTTTTATTCGACCTTTAAAATATTATATTTTGTGAGGATCTTTTCACAAAATATAATATTTTAAAGGTCGAATAAAACAATTTTTATTTATTAATAAAAATTAATCAGAATTTGAATATAATGGTTGGCACGCCATAGTGATATGAATAGCCCTAATAATGGTATAATTTCATTCACAACAACAAAAAACATATTGTTGTAGTCCAATGGACTATCGTATGTAAAATGTTTTAAATATTTTTGTTGGTTATTGACAATCGTTACTTACTAGCATAGTACAATTTCTTCGTCTTTCTAATTCACATTGTGGATAGAGTCGAATATGTATTAATGCTTTAGTTTGTGCACAAACGATTTGTCATTAGACTCGTTTGCTACTTTGTAGTATATCGTTTCTATTTTTGCTAAATAATCTTGACAATGGAATCTTGACAAATTCCGAAACACGTGTCGATTAAGTCTTGCAAAAATGACCAACATAAATAAATTTAAAACAAAAAATAATTTTCTTGAAAATTATGCTATGAGAATATCATGGTTTTAATTAGTAAAGAAAATAATGACCTCGAGCCAGAATAAGCATCCTCACAAAAAAAGTAACATAATTATTTTATACAAAAAAAAATAAATTTCATCAAAGTTTTTTTTTATGAATTTTCTTTTCATCGATTTTTTTTTCATCAAAAATTTTTTTTTTCATCAAATTTATTTTTCTATCAATTTTTTTTTTTTCATCAAATTTTTTTTTTTTTTTTTCAATAATTTTTTTTTTTTCATCAAATTTTTGTTTTTCATTAATTTTTTTTTCATCAAATTTTTTTTCGTCATTTTTTTTTTCATCAATTTTTTTATTTTTTTATAACATTTTTTCTTTCATAAATTTTTTTTCATCAAATTATTTTTTCGTCAAATATTGTTTTTCATTTATTTTTTTTTTATCTTTTTTTTTATCAAATTTTTTTTTTCATCAAATTTTATTTTTCATCAATTTTTTTTCATCAATTTTTTTTTTCTTCATAAATTTTTTTTTTCATCAAATTTTTTTTTTCATCAAATTTTTTTTTTCATCAAATTTCATCTTTTTCATTAAATTTTTTTTTTATCAAAATTTTTTTTTTCATCAATTGTTTTGTTTTTTCATAAATTCTTTTTTTCCATCAATTTTTTTTCCTCGACTGATATTTCAATTTGTTTTGTATGGAATAGCAAAGTAATATAACATTATTTTTTCTACAAAAAACTTTGCCTTAGCAAATACACCCAAATCTCCCGCAAAACATTATCATGTTTTAATGTTTTGGGCAAGAGTACAAAATTCGCAGGCATTTTTATACATTCCACTTAGTGATTGAGGGTATATATAAGTTTGTCATTCCGTTTGTAACTCATCGAAATATCGGTCTGGGACCCCATAAAGTATATATATTCATGATCCCCGATCGATTTTAAGACATTCTAGCGATTTCCGTGTCCGTTGTCTGTGGAAATGGTGATCGCGACCAAAATGCTACACGGATATGACTGAAACTATACACATTTATTGGAAGTTCTCCTGAGAAGTTTGGTATTGCATTTGAGCGATATCGGTTCAGCGGTTCAAAAGTTATGAACGAAAATGCAAGAACACCTCAAAAATTTCAGTACAATCAACATAACCTAAAAATACAAAATGCTTTAATTCGGCTGTTGGTTGAAATATGTGAACATCATACATATTTAAACATGTACGAACATATTTTTTGAAAAAAAAGAAAAAAATCGCTTTTTTTTTTACCAAAAATTTTTTTTCGCGGAAATTTTTTTTTAAATTTTTTTTTTTTAAGTAATTTCCTTTTAAAAAAAAAGTTTTTTGCAATAATCTTTTTGAAATTGTGGAGGGTATCACTACATTCGGCAAAGCCGAATTTAACTTTTTTACTTGTTTTTTTTTTAATTTTGGCCAAAATAAAGTGGATTTTGAACCAGAGTGCAATGTTTGTGTTATTTGTTTGGTATTGTTCCTACTGCTAGTCAAATGTTCTTCTCATATCGTTCATAAAAAAAATATTGTTTATAATAAACACAACCGCAACAACACACTACAAAGCATTTTGAAATACCAAAAACACCAGCTACAACAAAAAAACGAACATCACTTATCCTGTAGAGAGTATATAATATAAATATATCTGCCTGTATGTGTATTCCTTACATTGTTATACTCATAGACCGTACTAAAGTACAAAATTCATAAAAAAAAACACATAGACATTGGTTGGTGGTAGTGGTGGTGTTGTGACTTCACACCAGCAACAAACACACACACAAAATGATAATAAAGAAAATGTTGAAATTTATGTTATTTCCTTTTTTTAAGGATCAGATAAGCTAATAAAAAATATTATAATTACATATCTGACTTGAAGGCGCAACACTTCCAACAACATTTTGCCATGTTACCAAACAACCATTTTACCTTTCCATCTCTCTTTTCTGGCATGATGATAACTGACTGTTGTATTTGACTTTGACGACCTGTATTCTAAATAATATGTATGTGTGTGTGTGTTTATATGACGGTACATACAAATAATATTTAATGATTATAATAATAAAGTATTAAAGTTACTTAAGGTTTATAATAGGGATTTCTCATATTTTGACTTTATTTTTTTATTGTTTGGCAAATGGAAATAAATGTGTGATTCTTTGTCGATTATTTTTCTAATGGAATATTGCAAATATCTATTAAAGGGATTATGAATTCCATTTTTTTGGTATAATAACGATTATTGCAACAAAAAAAAAAGTTGTTTTAAAATTGAAGTTTTTTTCTGCAATGAAAAGATATTGAATCATTGTCAGACAATTTTAATTCAAAATTTACAAGTTTTAAACGAATATTTCTAACGAAATCAATATTTTAAATTTAAAATAACGAAAGGTATTTTTTTATCAACTCAAGAACTGTACTTTTAAGATCAGGCACACTCATAAAAATTTTACAGTTACTGTATCACAGTCAAACAAATTGTTTACGTTTCAGTTAATTATACCCTACACCACTCTGTGGTACAGGGTATATTGAGTTTGTGCTGATGTTTGTAACTACCCGAAATATTGATCCTAGACATACCTTCAAGTATACCGATCGACTCAGAATTAGTTTTTGAGTCGATTTAGCGATGTCCGTCCGTCCGTCCGTCTGTCCATCTATCGGTTTAAGTACGATACAGGTCGCAATTTTCAATCAATTGACTTGAAATTTGAAACTTAAGCATCTATTGGCCCACGGAGGAAGCCTATTGAAATTGGAGAAAATCGGTCCATGTTAAGACCTAGCCCCCATACAAACGCCCCTTTGGATTCGGCTAAATGACTCTAATAACTGTATTATAATAGATATCGCTTTGAAATTTAGCAGATAATCAAATTGTATGCACAAATTATCATTCCAAATTTCAAAGGGATCGGATCAGTCCTTCTGGTAGTACCCATACAAACCACCCTCACGATATTCACATAATTCCCTCAAAATTCATACAAATGGAATTATTTGACAAAAATATTATTATTAGGTATTAAACGTGTTCTTAAGTAACCTAATCAAATCGGAATATAATTGGACCATTTTTGGACTAAGTCCCTCTTATAAAAATTTCGACCGATATTCAGTTAAATCGGTCTATTGATTAAAAAAAAATCAATTCCACTAAAATGTTATCTGTGTGTGTTTTCTACACTAAATAATGATCTAACAAAAGACAGACCCAATCGGTCCATGTTTGGACTTGGGACCCATTTTCCGGAAAACACTGGTGTAGGGAATCATATGGTCGGTCTTGACCGACTATAACTTTCTTACTTGTTTTAAAAGAAAATTTGTTTATTTCACATTCAAATATTCTTAACAACTTTTTGAACATTCCCAGTTGGGAAATATGTCACTGAAGAAATTAACATAGTGATTTCGTGAGGAAATATCTTCAGGCTCTGACAAATCAAAGATAATCCTTGAGGACATGTGCTAACAATGTCTGCATCGAATGTTTGTTTTAAGGGTGTGGACAATTCCTCTAAAAGTCATTAAGGTAATGTTTTCAGAAAATCAGTATATTAAATAAGAATTTTAAATCAAGGAACCTTCAAGAAAAACATAGCAATATTATTTATTTATTAAAAAAAAATCGAACTCTTACAAGTAGTAAAAGAGTAATTAATAAAAATGCAATTTTTAAAATAAATGGAGCATGCATTTAGCTGTGGGACTAATAAACTGAAGTTTCAGGTTCAAATCTAGTTGGGACTTAAAAAGGTGAAAAGTTATTTCTTAATTATGTAAAGATAATTTATTATCGAAAATGGATGAAAGTAAAAACTAAAGGAAATATATCAGACATTTCCCCAAAGACTTCTTAGGCGACATGTCTTTAGAAAGTCAGCATTCTTTGACAACTGCTGACTTTGAGTGCATACATTTTGAAAATTTATATGAAACTGTCCTCAACTCAGTATATAGAGATGTCTTGTGGATGTGTCAGCAGTGGGTCTGACATGTCAACGTGCCGTCACGTTGCCAACTGGGTTTATTCAAATAATGCTATGTGTTTTTCAAAATTTTTTGAAGAGTCTTACAAATCAGCGTTATATTGACCTTTCGTTGTGCTTTAATACAATATTTCTCTAATATAAGGCATTCCACACCTAATGTCTACGGCTACAGAAAAACATGTGTCCCGTAAATTTCTGAATAGGTTGTTTGGATAGCGCTATATGAAACTAAGAAAATTACGTTTTTGGTTTTTCAAATTTTCAAAAAATGGGCTTAGTAGGCGAGGTCAAATATTGGAAGAATGGTCAAATTTGTGGCGAGTTGCCTTGATAAAATATTCATCACATTAAAACGGAATGCACTACAATCCCAAAACTTTACATTCTTATATAGATTTGTATGGGCTATCGATTACATTTTTTTTTTGAAAATTTTTAGAACCCGTTCTGAAATTTTCCATTTTTTAAAAAAAGTCAATTTATCAAAAATCCGGCATCTTTATTTATTTTTTTTTATTTTTTTTTTTTTTAAATTTTTTCGAGAAAATCGCATTTGAATTTTAAATTTCATAACAATTTAGTAATTTGCTTGTATTTTCATGTTTCAACAGAGCGCATGAGTAATATTTATGCAATTAATTTTACTCATTCGCAACGTTAAAACAAGAAAATACAAGCAAATTACTAAATTGTTATGAAATTTAAAATTCAAATGCGATTTTCTCAAAAAAACGAAGAACGCGTGTCTGAATTTTTTTGTGTGGATGGACAGACATCTAAAGTTTTAAAAAATTTAAAAAAAAAAAAAGTTCCCGGACTTTTGTCAAGTTTTAACCAAAAAAAAACCAAAAAAAAGAAAATCCAAAATTAATTCGTTCATACCCTGCATGACCAAATTCATAAATAGTATGAATAAATTTGGGAACAATTCCAACTATTTCCTGTGCCTCTCCGCTGTTGAAAACCCGGGTGACATGACATAATCCCCACGGACATAATCCCCATTTCCGTTATGGGGATTATGACCAAATTCATATCGGTCATAATCCCCATAATGGTAGTGGGGACTATGACTGAAAATTATTTGGACATAATCCCAATAAAAAACGGACATAATTCCCAGATTTATGGGGATAATGACCACGTAACAAATGGCCATAATCCCCATTATGGGGATTATAGTTGGTCATAATCCCCAAAATCAAAAAATTTACTGTATTAAAAACGAATTTTCTGTTACATTTAATTTCGGTAGTAAAAAATTTCTTCTATAGTTTTACTGTTTTTCAATACAAAATAACTGAATATTAACTAGTTTTTTAATGTTTTTTCATTAAATTAACATTTAAAATTGACTGTATTGTGTTTTTATTTTAAAAGAAAAAACACTGGAATGGTTTTTAAATAAAAGTTCATTTGTTTTAAGTGAATATTCACTGGAATTTACCTACATAATTTTTTGAGTGTAGAAGAATGTAAATTTTTTATATTGTGGTGCATTCCGTTTTTATGTGATAAATATTTAATCAAGGCAACTCGCCACAAATTTGTTCCAATATTTGACCACGCCTCCTAAGCCCAGTTTTTGAAATTTTGAAAAACCAAAAACGCAATTTTCTTAGTTCCATATATCCAAACAACCTATTCAGAAATTTACGGGACAAAATGTTTTTTGTAGCGGGACATTTGGTGTGGAATGCCTCATATATATGTTTGTCATTCCATTTGTAACACCTCGAAATATTGGTCTAGGACCCCATTCTTCAGTCTGTCTGTTGAAAACACGCTAACTTTTGAAAGACTTTACGGAGGCTCCGAAGTTTGGCATATATTTCGGGCATTTAGTCAGGTTGGTATTGCAATCCAGCAAAATCGGTCCAGTGGTTCAAAAGTTGTGAGACTGAATTTCGGCAAGGGTTTTTCGTGAATTTACGAGATGAAAAACACGATTACTTTTGAAAAGCATTCTGGGGATGCTGAAGCTTGGCGTATATATTTGTCGTTCCCCAGGCCTGGTTGGTATTTAATTTCAGAGTTATTAGCAAAACCGTGAATTTCAGATTAGTTTTACCTTAAATTCATGTGTTGAAACCCCATTAAACATGTTTTACAAACGTTGGTAAGTTACAAAAATATTTTAAAACGTATTTTTGTCGCTCAAAAATATTTTACACTAAAAAAAATACACTGGAAAAATATTTTACATTAAACAATTTTACACTCAAAAAAATTTTACACTCAAAAAAAAATTTTTGTTTCAAAAGTTACTTAAAGAAAAAGTTTTTCACACAAAATAAAATATTTTTAAACAAAAATTTTATTTTTTCACGTTAGAAAATTTACTATCACTTAAAAAGGCATTGTGGAGGGTATTCATTGATTCGGCCAAGTCGAATTTAACTTTTCTACTTATTTAGTGGTACTTTTGTATGAACCCCCTTAGTAAATAGAGATAGGGATTAGGTATGTTCAGAGAAAATGTTGAGAGCGGGTTGGTCTCACATTTTACCCTTCCAGAGGCGACTCCAGGACCGATATGGGCCTGTTGATCACATCCCACCTCCCCCTTATTTGACTCATGCATTTTTTTTACGAACCTAACAGAATTAGGGGGTGTAGTGTAGCGAAATCGAAAACACGTGCACTATCCCACCCCTTATGGTTATTAACCACAACTTAACAAAAAAAAAAAAACGTATTAACACTATTATGCATAACATCGCTTTTAAGCGTCCATGTGGATTTGGTTGTAACTTCTGATTGGCATCGCTTATAAACAAGAGAGTGGTCGATTTTGAAAGCTAACATTGCACAGATTTATATTGTGCAATTCTTCATTACCGACTTTATTATTTTTTTTTTTTCAATATGTTAAAAAAGCATTTGAAAATAAAATATAGAAGAGCAAAATTTATTAATATTAAAAATTTTAGCAATTTCTGAACGACTGTATGTATTTTTTGAAAAACATGAAAGTAGCCGACTAAAAAAAATATACTGGTCCAAATATATCACTTAGGCTGGATTACTCAATGCTCCGTTATAAAATAACTCTCCGTTAAATTTAACTTTTTCATACAAATTTTGACATAAGGCTCCGTTACATCGGCAGTTAGTAGCTAACTTTTCATTGAGTAATCCGCCCTTATTTTAATAAAATAAAATTATGAAGTTGGTGAATCAAAATAGCTCAAAATATGTTATATTATATTAAATGTGACCATTTTTGATTCGATTATTGTCCAAAGATATTTAAGATGCAGTAAGTCTGGTAACTATCAATTTTGTGAGAATTCCTTTTTGTGAGCTTAAGTGATCGCTATATCAAATTCACTAACCCTGCCATTACGTTTTTGTGATTTAATTCTATTTAAGTAGAAACTAAGGATAGATTTAGATAGAATAGTTGCATTACAATTATTCAACTATTTCTTAAAAAAATGAATATAAGATCAATTTTCATTAAGTTTTCATACTTAAAACCTTAAGGCTAAAATGAAATGAACATGCACCGAAAAAAATTCCTGCCTTATATGTACGAAAACGTTCGTACATTGTACGAAAAATTTCGTTGTTTCGCACCACGAAATTCTTGCGTACAATGTACGAAATGCACGAAATTGTTTCGTAAAATAAACGAAATTGTTTTTGTATTTTACAAAAAAATTTCGTAAAATAAACGCAATAAATTTTTGTGTTTTACGAAAATTTTCGTAAAATAAACGAAATATTTTTTTTTGTTTTACGAAATTATTTTGTAAAATAAACGAAATATTTTTATTTTTACGAAAATTTTTTGTTAAAAAAAAAATCCTTAAATTAACGAAATTACATGTAAAAATTCTTTCTTGAGAATAAGAACAACGTTTTCAACGTTTTGACAGCAACATTTCCAAGCAATTAATTGTTTCTTCTTAACAAAGACTTATAAGATTTCATTCATTATTTACAGTGATTTTGTTTTAGGCTACGTTCACACTACAAGAACTTATGATATGTTGAGATGATTTTTTTGGAGGACCACCTTCCCACATGTAAAAAAAAAACTTATATCATCAAGCCTCAAATTTTATTTGATCCGATTAGCCTCAAATTTTAATTGATCCTTAAAATAAATAAAAACCAAGAGAGAGCTTTTAAGTCGGCTGTGCCGAATTTTTATTACCCCAAATATGTAAAAAAAATATCAGAGTTATCATTATTGAAATTAATTCTTTATACCCACGACCACAAGGCATTTTCTAATCCCCTGGGTCGAAGCTCATTACTTTAAATTTTTTTTGACATAAAAATGTTTCATTTGTTTAACAAAACAACAAAAATTGAGTTTTCCAGAGGTTGGTTTAAAGAAATAAAACTTTTTTGCCCACATACGAACTTAACCTGCTGATGACCAAAAGACTTGTTCCGTGGTATCCGTGTTTTATATAGACGGGCATTAATAGAATGCCTTAGAATTTATCATGGATCAATAATACATATACTTTATGGGGTCCCCGACCGATATTTTTTTATTATACCCCAATACTGTAGTTGGAGGGCATAAAAACACCCTTTAAGCATGCATTTAAAGATTTCTTCTTTTTTCATTAGTTTTGTAAAATTTCAAAATTCTTGATTATTTTTTTTCTTGATATAAAGTCCACTTTCGTATATTTTACGAAAGAAGTTTTTACGAATTATTTTCGTAAAAATACGAAAGTCTGTACACTTTTTTTGTAATATGCAGTCAACATTCGTATATTTTACGAAAGAATCATTTACATTCTTTTTTTCGTTACTTTCGTAAAATTACAACAACATTTTTTTCGTAATATGTAGTCAACATTCGCAAATATTACGAAAAAAATATTTACTAATCATTTTCGTTACTTTCGTAAAAATACGAAATTCAGTACTAAAGTTTTTCGTAATATGTAGTCAACTTTCGTGTATTTTACGAAAATAAAAAGTACGAAACTTTTTTTCGTAAAATGTTGCATGGATTTTTTTCAGTGTGCATACATTATTGTCATTTTGTTATCTGTCAAATGACTTTTATTAGTTCTGTTAAAAATCGAAAGAAGTATAACGAACCAACTGACCAACTGAAAACATGGTTTAATAAACATTTTGAGTCATATGTGTGATTGTGTGTATTTCAGATGTGTGCTAAATTATAGACATTAAGGTGAATAAATTTTCCTTTTTTTTCGAAATACAAAATCTTCGTCTACACCTGATTTATTTTTTGGTGTCGTATGATTTTTATGAAAAAACAAGATTTTCTATGGGATAATTTTAGGCATGTAGTAACCCAGTATGCAAAATGAGTCGATATCGATTCGAAAAAGAATCGTTTTCTCTAAGAATTTCATCGATATCGAGTTCGATATCGTGTTCATACATAAATATTTTTTTGAAAAAGGTGATCGAAATGGGTTATCGTGGAGGGCCCCCGTTTTCGATTTTAGATCTTTTGGTAATTGCGATTACACGTGTAATTTTTTTTTCTTATATGGGGTTCAACCTTACGACCTTAAACAAGTTGTTTAACAAAACACCAGTTAGACCATATTCGCATTAATATACACTACTAGTTTAATTCGATATCGTGTCGATATATAGCGAGTTTTTCTATGTGGCGTGCAAGGTGATATAGAATTGAGATTTAGTTAAGGTTTTGATTCGATTTTTAATCGAAAAATTTCATAGATTTCGAGGCATTTGCTTTTCAATAATTTAATTAATTGTGTGTTAAGTACGGTAAGAAAAAAAATATTTTATTACTAACTACTGCTTACTTACTATTAACTAATTTTTACTAATATAATTTATTAATTCTTTAAATTTAATTTTAGCTAATTACTATTTTTATCTGCCTCACTTGAGGTTTGAACTCAGTTTACTGGGAGTAAACTGGGAGTTTACTTACTTACACCTTCAGCCAAAGTTTGATAATAAAAGTACTTTTTTAAAATTACTTTTACTAAAATTTGAATTTTTTATTATTATTTGTAGGGATGTTGCGAATATTCGTCACTATTCGACATATTCGGCATGTTTTTTGAATATCCGAATATGTCGTCAACAGTTTGCCGAATATTCAGCAAAATTTAAATTAGTTAAAAAACCACTTTTTATTAACGCTTGACTCTTTTTTTGTAGTCATTTCAGTTGGTTTTTTATACAAAAAAACTTGAGCACTTGATAGAAATTCGAATTGTTAAGGTACCAGAAAAAATATTGTTAACAACAGCGTTGTTGTCTTTTAGTCTGGTACTTTTTTTTACTATTTTACATAGGTAAAATATAGGCGTATGAATAATTAAATTATTCGGCAAATATTCGTATTCGGTTCAAACCGAATACCAAATAGTAAATATTCGGTAAAATGCCGAATACACTATTCGCGACATCCCTAATTATTTGAATTGCCCTTAAATTATAATTTTTATTATTATTAAATTACCATGTTTTTATATTTAATTTACTAGCTATACCCGGTCCGCGTTGCTGGCCCTAAGAAAAAAACTGTTTTATATTGCATCTTAATTTAAATATAGTGTCGGACAAAATTAAAGCACGGGTCCGGATCCAGCTAGTGACCTTTGGTTCCACCCTCGGTCAGCACTATCTATAAAGAAATCTCAACAAAATCGGTTCAGCCGTTTTTGCGTGATTTCAAAACAGACAGACATAACGTTAAGTATAGTACAAAGGGGCGTGTCATTTAACGCATTTTTATCGAATCGTGATAGTCTAAAGTTCCATACTGCATCCTCGATTAGTACTATCTGTGCTGCAAATTTAATTGACATCAGTTTTGCCGTTTTTGTGTGATTGCGAAAGAGGAGGAAATAACTTTTTATTTATGAAAAACGAATCGCGCTCTGGATATGACCTACAGTTCCCGCTCGGTTAGTTCTATCAGTAGCGACAGATTCGGCTTATCCGTTTTTGCGTGATTTCAAAACAGGCAGATATAACGTTCAGTATAAAAAAAAGGGGCGTGGCAATTTACGCCTCTTTGTTCAATCGTGGTCAGTATAGTACAACGGGCGTTGCAGTTTTGACCCCTTTTTCCAATAACGATCTTATATGGCCTACATATGCACTTGGTTAGCACTGTATGTAGTGAAAATGTCAACAGAATCGGTTCTGCTGTTTTTGCGTGATTGTAAAGCAGGCAGACAACGTCCAGTATAGTACAAAGGGGCGTGGCATAATACGTCCCTTTTTCCAATCGTAGTCTAATATGACCTATAGTTCCGCTCTCCGTCAGAACTATCAGTACTGAAAATGTTATTAAAATCGGAGCAGCCGTTTTGGAGTTATTGCGGAGCATGCAGAATTAACTTTCAATTCAAAAAAAGGGGCGTGGCATTTGACGGCCCTTTATTCGACAATGCTTAAATTTGGCACATAGTAACACAGTGTTACTCCCCAGGCTATTCTGAATACTCCCTGAAAATTTCATTAAGATCGGTCCAGCCATTTTCGAGTCCATACGGAACATACATACACACATACATACATACATACATACATACACACATCCATTTTTATATATACTAGCTATACCCGGTCCGCGTTGCTGGCCCTAAGAAAAAAACTGTTTTATATTTCATCTTAATTAGTGTCGGACAAAATTAAAGAACGGTTCCGGGTCCAGCTAGTAACCTTTGGTTCCACCCTCGGTTAGCAGAATCTATAGAGAAATCTCAACAAAATCTGTTCAGCCGTTTTTGCGTGATTTCGAAACAGACAGACATAACGTTAAGTATAGTACAAAGGGGCGTGTCATTTAACGCATTTTTATCGAATCGTGACAGTCTAAAGTTCCATGCTGCATCCTCGATTAGTACTATCTGTGCTGCAAATTCCATTGACATCAGTTTTGCCGTTTTTGTGTGATTGCGAAAGAGGAGGAAATAACTTTTTATTTATGAAAAACGGGAGTGACATTTTATACCCTTTTGCAGAATCGCGCTCTACATATGAACTACAGTTCCCGCTCGGTTAGTTCTATCAGTAGTGACAGATTTGGCTTATCCGTTTTTGCGTGATTTCAAAACAGGCAGATATAACGTGCAGTATAAAACAAAGGGGCGTGGCAATATACGCCTCTTTGTTCAGTCGTGGTTAGCGTAGTACAAAGGGCGTTGCAATTTTGATCCCTTTATCTAACAACGATCTTATATGGCATCATATACACTTGGTTAGCACTGTTTGTAGCGAAAATGTCAAGAGAATCGGTTCAGCTGTTTTTGCGTGATTGCGAAACAGGCAGACAACGTCCAGTATAGTACAAAGGGGCGTGTCATTTAACGCCCCTTTTTCCAATCGTAGTATAACATGTCCTATAGTTCCGCACTCGGTTAACACTATCAGTGCTGAAAATTTAATTAAAATCGAATCAGGAATCAGCAGGAATAACATTCAATTCAATACAAAGGGGCATGACATTTTACGCCCATTTGTCCGATTACGCTCTAATTTGGCACATAGTTAGCACTTTGTTAGTACTATTGTTTGTTTAAATTTCACCAAATCGGTCCATCCGTTTTTATATATAGATGTCATTAGTGGGGCAATGTAAAAATTCGATGTTGCCCACCCCTGCGCCCACAGGCTAAAAAGCATGGCATTTTACGCTCATTTGTCCGATCACGCTCTAATTTGGCATATAGTTAGTACTCGGTTAGTACTATCTTTGGATAAAATTTCATCAAAATCAATCCATCCGTTTTGTTTATATAAAGATTACATTAGTGGTAGAATGTAAAAATTTGATTTTGCCACGCCCCTCCGCCCACAATCAGAAAATCAAAAATCTGACCACACAGTGTTACTCCCCAGGCTATTCTGAATATTCCCTGAAAATTTCATCAAGATCGGTCCAGCCGTTTTCGAGTCCATACGGAACATACATACACACATACATACATACATACACACATCCATTTTTATATATATAGATAGACTAGCTATACCCGGTCCGCGTTGCTGGCCCTAACAAAAAAAACAGTTTTATATTGCATCTTAATTAGTGTCGGACAAAATTAATGCACGGGTCCGGGTCCAGCTAGTAACCTTTGGTTGCACCCTAGGTTAGCACAATCTATAGAGAAATCTAAACAAAATCTGTTCAGCCGTTTTTGCGTGATTTCGAAACAGGCAGACATAACGTTAAGTATAGTACAAAGGGGCGTGTCATTTAACACATTTTTATCGAATCGTGACAGTCTAAAGTTCCATGCTGCATCCTCGATTAGTACTGTGCTGCAAATTCCATTGACGTCAGTTTTGCCGTTTTTGTGTGATTGCGAAAGAGGAGGAAATAACTTTTTATTTATGAAAAACGGGAGTGAGATTTTATACCCTTTTGCCGAATCGCGATCTACATATCACCTACAGTTCCCGCTCTGTTAGTTCTATCAGTAGTGACAGATTTGGCTTATCCGTTTTTGCGTGATTTCAAAACAGGCAGATATAAGGTTCAGAATAAAACAAAGGGGCGTGGAAATATACGCCTTTTTGTTCAATCGTGGTTTGTATAGTACAAAGGGCGTTGCAATTTTGATCCCTTTATCCAATAACGATCTTATATGGCCTACATATACACTTGGTTAGCACTGTTTGTAGTGAAAATGTCAATAGAATCGGTTCAGCTGTTTTTGCGTGATTGCGAAACAGGCAGACAACGTCCAGTATAATACAAAGGGGCGTGTCATTTTACGCCCCTTTTTCCAATCGTAGTATAACATGTCCTATAGTTCCGCACTCGGTTAACACTAACAGTGCTGAAAATTGAATTAAAATCGAATCAACAGTTTTTTCGTTATTGCGGAGCATACAGGAATAACATTCAATTCAATACAAAGGGGCATGTCATTTTACGCCCATTTGTCCGATTACGCTCTAATTTGGCACATAGTTAGTACTTGGTTAGTACTACTGTTTGTTTAAATTTCACCAAATTGGTCCATCCGTTTTTTGTATATAGATGTCATTAGTGGTGCAATATAAAAATTCGATGTTTCCCACCCCTGCGCCCACAGACTAAAAAGCATGGGATTTTACGCTCATTCCGATCACGCTCTAATTTGGCATATAGTTAGTACTCGGTTAGTACTATCTTTGGTTTAAATTTCATCACAATCGGTCCATCCGTTTTGTTTATATATAGATGTCATTAGTGGTGGAAAGTTAAAAAAGGATTTTGCCACGCCCCTCCTCCCACCGACAGAAAATCAAAAATCTGACCACACAGTGTTACTCCCCAGGCTATTCTGAATATTCCCTGAAAATTTCATCAAGATCGGTCCAGCCGTTTTCGAGTCCATACGGAACATACATACACACACACATACACCGAAAAAATCCATACAACATTTTACGAAAAAAAGTTTCGTACTTTTTATTTTCGTAAAATACACGAAAGTTGACTACATATTACGAAAAACTTTAGTACTGAATTTCGTATTTTTACGAAAGTAACAAAAATGATTAGTAAATATTTTTTTCGTAATATTTACGAATGTTGACTACATATTACGAAAAAAATGTTGTAAAAACTTTTGTAATTTTACGAAAGTAACGAAAAAAAGAATGTAAATGATTCTTTCGTAAAATATACGAATGTTGACTGCATATTACAAAAAAAGTGTACAGACTTTCGTATTTTTACGAAAATAATTCGTAAAAACTTCTTTCGTAAAATATACGAAAGAGGACTTTATATTACGAAAAAAAAATAATCAAGAATTTTAAAATTTTACAAAACTAATGAAAACAGAAGAAATATTTAAATGCATGCTTAAAGGGTGTTTTTATGCCCTCCAACTACAGTATTGGGGTATAATAAAAAAAAATATCGATCGGGGACCCCATAAAGTATATGTATTATTGATCCATGGTAAATTCTAAGGCATTCTATTAATGTCCGTCTATATAAAACACGGATACCACGGAACAAGTCTTTTGGTCATCAGCAGGTTAAGTTCGTATGTGGGCAAAAAAGTTTTATTTCTTTAAACCAACCTCTGGAAAACTCATTCTTTTTAAAGTGTTTTTTGTTGTTTTGTTAGCGTCCAACCTGATGTCAAAAAAAATTTAAAGTAATGAGCTTTGACCCAGGGGATTAGAAAATGCCTTGTGGTCGTGGGTATAAAGAATTAATTTCAATAATGATAACTCTGATATTTTTTTTACATATTTGGGGTAATAAAAATTCGGCACAGACGACTTAAAAGCTCTCTCTTGGTTTTTATTTATTTTAAGGATCAATTAAAATTTGAGGCTAATCGGATCAAATAAAATTGAGGCTTGATGATATAAGTTTTTTTTTTTTTTACATGTGGGGAGGTGGTCCTCCAAAAAAATCATCTCAACATATCATCATAAGTTCTTGTAGTGTGAACGTAGCCTAAAACAAAATCACTGTAAATAATGAATGAAATCTTATAAGTCTCTGTTAAGAAGAAACAATTAATTGCTTGGAAATGTTGCTGTCAAAACGTTGAAAACGTTGTTCTTATTCTCAAGAAAGAATTTTTACATGTAATTTCGTTAATTTAAGGATTTTTTTTTATTTACCAAAAAAATTTCGTAAAAATAAAAATATCTCGTTTATTTTACGAAATAATTTCGTAAAACAAAAAAAATATTTCGTTTATTTTACGAAAAATTTTCGTAAAACACAAAAATTTATTGCGTTTATTTTACGAAATTTTTTTGTAAAATACAAAAACAATTTCGTTTATTTTACGAAACAATTTCGTGCATTTCGTACATTGTACGCAAGAATTTCGTGGTGCGAAACAACGAAATTTTTCGTACAATGTACGAACGTTTTCGTACATATAAGGCAGGAATTTTTTTCGGTGTACATACACACATCCATTTTTATATATATAGATTATACCCTCCACTTAGTGATAGAGGAGTAGTAGTAATGTGTATGTTCTGGGGCAAGCAGAGGAGCAGCAGAGGAGCGGCAGAGCTCCGGGCAGAGCTACGGGCAGAGGATAAGCAGAGGTTGGGCAGAGGATCAGCAGAGGATCAAAATACGAGCAGAGGATCAGCAGAGGATCAAAATACGAGCAGAGCTACGGGCAGAGGATCAAAATACGGGCAGAGGATCAGCAGAGCTACGAGCAAAGGATCAAAATACGGGCAGAGGATCAGCAGAGCTACGAGCAGAGGATCAAAATACGAGCAGAGCTACGGGCAGAGGATCAAAATACGGGCAGAGGATCAGCAGAGCTACGAGCAGAGGATCAAAATACGGGCAGAGGATCAGCAGAGCTACGAGCAGAGGATCAAAATACGAGCAGAGCTACGGGCAGAGGATCAAAATACGGGCAGAGGATCAGCAGAGCTACGAGCAGAGGATCAAAATACGAGCAGAGCTACGGGCAGAGGATCAAAATACGAGCAGAGGATCAAAATATGAGCAGAGGATCAAAATACGAGCACAGGGTCAAATTATGAACAGAGGTTGGGCAGAGGATAACAAAAAAAATGTTAAATAAATTAATAATTTTTTTTTAGTATACTTTGTTATTGTGTACAATTGTTTTTGTACTAAATATCAGATTTCGTCTTAATTTTTTTATTGCTTTTAAAAATTGATGATATGTAATTTGATGATCTTGTGTGTATTAATAATTTCCCCTTATGCAACATCGATACGACTTTTTGTCCACTTCAATGATACATTGAAGTCTTTCAGAACTCTAACAAATAAAACATTTTTTTTTTTATGTGATAATAAAATAAATATTTTTTTTATTTAAAAGTTTATCGATAAAATACATGTACAAGATTATTATACTGTTTGATAAGGTTTTCTATGCGATTTTTTCTCATGGTATAAAATAAACATTCACAAGTATCTGGAGCCATGACATTATAGTTTTTTGACCAAACACAGTCAGCAAAGTGTTTTCCATGAATTGATTCGACTGAGCTTCGGTTTTTATTACAATCCAATATGTAAACAAATTCATTAATAAGTTTTAGATGTTCCATTGAAGTCTTTTAGAACACCAACCAATAAAACTTTTTTTTTTGCTTCTACTGTTATGTGCGCAACACCCGACTCAAAAACCAATAAATAAACAAACAAAATAATTACAACATGATGAAATTAAAAATTGATCTCGACTCTTTGTTTTCAAATGCATTGATGATTACTCGCTATAATTTGTATCCATAATACATGTGTATGTACATATACAAATTTATTTCTGATCTACAGTATTTGAATTGGTTCTCAAAAGACAGTTTTTTTTTCGTTTACTCTACCAAAGAATACTCTGCTCCCGTCTGGCTAAACTGTGCAAATGAGAAGTCAATCAGCACTCCTACGCTCTAGAGTAACCAAATAATATTGTCGTTCAGCCGATACCACTTTTTTGGGGAACTGCAGCATTGTTGAACAATTAATACATCACATAACAACGGAATGCACACAGAGAAGATTTTCCGAAGACCTGAGAAAGCTACACAACGCAAATCCAATAGCAGTATATGGGTTGTCAAACATAGACATCAATATTTAATAAATATATATGTAACTAGTCGAATAGCCTGTCCCTGCCAGGCGGAACACCAAATCCCTTATCTCAATAGTTCTAATTTTTTTACCAAGCTTTATACAAAATTATGTTTGTGCTTCAAAAATTTAATATTGCTAGATTGAGTTATATCAATATATTTCCTAAACTGGAAAAAAACTTAATGAGTATAAAAGGTTTTATTGATAAAATTTTAGAACTAAATTTAGCACGCCCATTTCATCTCTCCGTCCATAAACCGGATATCAAAAATCCATCGTGTGGATCTGTCCCATGGTAATTTTTATCTATCTTAGTCATGAAGGGTTTTAAAATTAGCTAAAATGCAGTGTTGCCACCTCATGTGTAATTACACATATCGTGTGTAATTTTTTTTTCATGTGTAGCCCATGTGTAATTGTCCGCATGTGTAATTCATGTGTAATTTGAAATTTTTACTTTTTTGAGCATTTTTTGTTCATAATTTGTTTTAACAAATTTGGTTATGTTACAAACAAATCTTGGATGGATTTCATACCGAACTCGCATGTTAAAAAAACTGTAAAACTGGTTTTCAGTTTAAAAAAGCATACTTTTACCAGATTTTTCTGCAGAAATGAATATTTTAACACAATTCTCCTTTCAGCTTTCAGTTAAAAAAAAAACAATCTTTTAGCAGATTTTTATCCAGAAATGGATATTTTAACGAAATTCTCTGTCATTCAGTTTTAAAAAATAACAGAATTTTTTTAGTAATTTTACTGATTCTGTTTGCTGAGCTTATAAAAATATTTTTGTGAATTTCAGCTAATTATTTTGAAATTTTACAGAACTGTTTTTTTTATTTTGTGAAATTTTAACGATTAAAAATAAAAAAAAAAACAGCAGACTATTTTGCTAATTTTACAAAAATACTAAGTTATCATTAGTATTTTTCAAAATTTTATTAAAAAAATTATTGAAAAACAGCACATCTTAAAAAAATTGACGATTTGAAGAAAAAAAAAATAAAAAAATACAACAAATTGTTTCTGTGATATAAGCAACCTTATCTGTAGTTTTTTGTCTTTAAAATTTAGCAATATTTTCGTTTATGTTTATGCTCAAAATTTTTTAGGTCTTTTTTACTTAAAAAATACATTTAAGATGTTCAGATTTTTCATCAAGTCTGCAGATTTTTCTGTTTTAATCAGCAGGGTTTTCTGTTAAAATGAGCAGATTTTCAGCTGAAATATATTTTTTTGCTGTTTTTCAGATTTTCTTCTGATTTGACTTAGGTTATCCAGACAAAAATTTCGCAAAAAATGATAAATTTTAGGTTTTTGGAGCAGTAAAAACATAGAGTAAAGAATATATCAGAGATTTTGATAGGCCCCAAAACAATATGTCACTTTATATAAATTGGTTCTCTTAATGTTTAAGAGAGTTTTTACATGCAATAGCATAGGAAACACTAAGAGAACCAACTTTTTGAGAGATGAAATTAAATGGTAGCCAACCAACCTGATACCCACTGAGTAAAATCCAGACTTAGGGCGGATTACACAATGTCCAGTTAGCTGTTAACTGATGATTTAACGGAGTTTTATGTCCAAATCGACAGACTTAACTGTTATATTTTGAAAATTTACAAAAAAAACGTTATTAAAAAAAAAGCATGTGTAATTCGTGATTTCATGTGTAATTTTGGAATGATCCATGTGTAATTCGTGATTTCATGTGTAATTTTGGCATGATCCATGTGTAATTTACGATTTTGTTGGTGGCAACACTGCTAAAATGTTAAAAAACATAATTTTTCTACTTAAATTTTTCCTTATAATTCTCCGTACACAGTTTAAATATTAAATCTGACTTCATAAGGATATGATCCATTGTCAATACTTTATGCTTTACAATTTTCAGCTTTCTTAGTCATTAGGGATTTCAGAAATAGTTTAAATGTTTAAAAACCAAATTTCGCCGTCTTCCGCCACTCCCCCTGTCTTAAAGGCCGAAAATCCGGCTACGTTACGGATTATATATAAAAACCGAACAAAATTCACATCGGACTTTTTTTTGTATTTTCGCCCTTTCACTGGATATCCAGGTCAGAGTTGATCTTTGCTATAGTCCATACCATATGCATCCTAATTTTCATCTTTCAAGGTCATAAGGTGTCTTCAAAATTAGGTAAGATGTTAAAACATAATTTTTCCACGCCCATTTCTTCTCTTAACTCTCCGTCCCTATTCCAAAATTTTTAAATCTGACTACTTTAGAATAAGCTCCATCGTTAGTACTATACTCGTATCCACGGCCGTTTTCCCTCTTAATTCTCCGTCCACAATCCAACAATTTTAAGTCTGACTACTTTAGGATATGCTCCAGTGCAGCAATGCCAATTCAGCGCGTTTCGCGCTAGATTTTTTTAGATCTAGCGCGTTTTTTAAAAAGGCGCTGAACTGGCGCGTTTTCACTTTTTTATTTAGCGCCTTTAGCGCTTTCTTTCTACAACTAATCACTTTGAGAAAAAATGCACATTTTACAACAGAAACGTCCTAATAACAGTCTTAAATCCATTTTTTTACGTTGCTGTTGTAGTACAACCATAAAAATGAAATTAAAAATTAAAAAAAAGGTTTTATATTAATAAAAGAGAAAATTTGGTTTAAAAATTATATTTAGCTATTTTTTGGACTTATTCTCTGAATAGGCCTGATGATATTATAAAAATTTATATTAAAACCGTTAAATTAAAAATATTTCTTAAGCGCTTTTTGACGCTTTTTCCTTTATTAAAATTTAGCTCTTTTAGCGCTTTTAGAGTCACTGTTTTGCGTGTTTTGTTTCTAAAAAGTTGGCATCACTGCTCCAGTGTCAGGACAATATGCTTGCCAATTTTCGGTTGCGTAGGCCAATAGGGCTTTAAAGCTAGTCAAATAAAAAAAAAAATAAAACACAATATTGCCTTGCCCCTTTTTCCTCTCAACTCTCCGTCTACATTCCAAAAATGTTAAATCAGACTGCTTTAGAATATACTTCATAGTTCGGACTACATGTTAGGGATTTTCAGCTTCCATATTCATTGGGGCGGAGCTTAAAAATACTCTAAAATGTTAAAAAATAATTTTGCCCCCTTTTTCTCGTAATTCGCAGCCCACAGGCAAAAAATCCGGCTTCGTAAGAATCTGTCCATGGTGTTTTACTATATACATGCCAATTTTAAGCTTTTAAGTCCATCAATGAGATGGAAAGGCGCTAGATACACAAAAAATAAGAGAAACACAAAAATATATATATATTCAGAAAATAGATGGAAATAAATTTACCACGCCCTTTGTCTTTCTTATTCTCCACCCATACACTGGATATCAAAAATCCAGGCTCGTGTTCCTGGACGGTTTCATGTTCTTCCACATGAAACCTTCTATATACATGCCAATTCTGTGCATTGCCCGCCACCTTTGGGGGCTTCAAAAGAAGTTAAAATGTTAAAAATTCCAATTTTGTCACTCCCCATTTCTCCGCCCAGAGTCCAATAATTTAAAATTCGACTACTTTAGGATATGCTTAATCGATAGGACTATATGCTAGGAAATTTCAGCTTCTTAAGTCATTAGAGGACTTTAAATAAGCAAAAATGCCAATTTTCATCTTCATAGGTCATTGGGGGTCTTCAAATTAAATATTAAAAAACACAATTTTGCCACGCCCCATTTTTCTCTTCATTCTCCTTCCACAGTCTAAAAAATTTAAATCCCATTACTTCAGGATATGCTTCATTGTTAGAACTAAATGCTATGCAATTTTCCGCTTCCTAAGTCATTTGGGGGCTTCAAAAGAAGTAAAAATTTTACAAAATCCCAATTTTGCAACGCCACTTTTCCCCCCAATTCTCCGCCCACATTGCGAAAATTTCAAATCCGACTACTTGGGGATATGCGCCATCGTTAGGACTATATTCTAGGAAATTTTCAGCTTCCTAAGTCATTTGGGGGCTTCAAATGACGTAAAAATCTTAAAAAAATCTAAATTTTGCCACTCCACTTTTCCCCTCAATTCTCCGCCCACATTGCGAAAATTTTAAATCCGACTACTTAGGGATATGTGGCATCGTTAGGTCTATATTCTAGGAAATTTTCAGCTTCCTAAGTCATTTGGGGGCTTTAAATTAAGCAAAAACGTCAAAAAATTGAATTTTGCCACGCCCACTTTCCCGCTTATTTCTCCGCCCACAGACCAAAAATCGAAAATCCGGCTACGTTAGGATCTGCATCAGGTGTTTTAGTATATGCATGCCAATTTTCAGCTTTGTAGCTCATCAGTGGACTTCAAAAAGCTCTGGATAGACAAAAAAAGAGGAACACACAAATAGGGAAATTATATATATAGATTCTATATTATATTATTATCAATATTATTATTGAATTTCATGGATATTCTTTGTATTCTATTGTGTTTTTTGTTTTTTTTTTTGCCAAACGATAAATAAAAAAAAGAGTTTTATGAGTTTTCATGTTAAAAGAGCATTTTTAAATTTTTGCGATATGACAGTATGTGACAATTGTTTCCTGGGATGTAGAAAATAAACTGATCCTAGCTATGTCCAAGCTTTTGTATAAATATCGGAACATTTATAAAAAAAACTTGTTCTTATTTGTCATCACATGTGAAGGCTTTGAATTCTTTAAACAATTTATTAAAAATACATAAATATTAAAAAAAAAGTTAATTATTCTATTTGAATTTTAAAATTAAAAAAAAAAAAATGGAGTGCGTTCACTGTAAAAAATCATTTTCTAGAAAATTTAATATGAGAAGACATATTGATCAAAAGCACCATTCTCCATCGAAAAAGGTTTGTCCTGAGCCATGTAATATTACTACTGAAGTAGGACCTTCAACAATTGTTTTAAAAAACTGTGAAATGTGCAAGAAAGACATCCCTATAGCGAATTGGCATTTACATTTACGTTCCAATTTACACAAAGAAAAACTTTTTGATGTAAAGGACATTCACTTCAAAACAATAAAAACTGGATTTAAAAATAGAATTGAGTCGATACTTTATGAAAATCGCAATGAATCGAATCTGGTACCAGAGATATTCATGAAGGAAGCACTAAATTATTTACCAGCGATTATGAAGAGATATTTGAGTATACATAAAGCAATTAAATTTAATATTGAACTTTTTGCATTATATCATCAAACTACTAAAGAAAAATTGGATAAGCCGGTTGTTGAAATAAAATCATTTCAAACTAAAATGGTAGCAATTTATAACATCAGTGAATTTAATGATGTATATGGATTAAAAATTAATGAAGTATTAAGAAAAATGGAAGAGTTCCAAGAAAGAGACAGCGAGTGGGCTCTGGCAGCATTAAAGGGTTTGGAAATAAATATAAACCGTTATCAACCGCTTAAAGGTTCAACTTATATACCCTTACCAACCAAGCTGATGAATAAGAAAGCGTGTATAAACGTGCAAAACAATGATCAATATTGCTTTAAATGGGCTTTAATATCAGCCTTATCATCAGTGAAATATAATGCTGAACGAACATCTACTTACTTCATGATTACACTCTTATAAATTTTTGTTGAAATTTACCCACTTTATTGTAGGTAACTGTTCTCCTACAATAAAGTGGGTAAAAATACTCGATGTGTTTAAATTTCAACATTTGCACACAAAGTGTGTACAACTAATAAACATTTTGTGTGTAAACCTACAAATGAACTGCTTTCAAAATTCTTTGGCAATACACACAAAATGTGTAATTTTAGCTTACTTGTGCTCAAAAATAGATTTAAAATGTTTAAAATTGCATTTTAAATGTTTTCTTTTACATAAAAGGTGCCTAATTTTTAACAACCTGCTAAAAAATTTATTCCTTTAAACAAAAAAAACCAAAAATGCATTTTTATTATTATTTTTATAGTTTTTATTTAAACTGAAATGAAAATTGGTGAAATATGTACAGTATTCATAAATTATAATTTAAATGCAATTTTTTTTGGGGTTATAAAATTATTCGTAACTTAAACTAAATATTAATAACAAATAAAAAATAACACGTTACAATATCCACATAAAAGATAAAATTTGCTAAATTAAAGAATGGATTTTTTGAACATTATTAATATTTGTTTGCCCATCATATTTTTTGGAGATAGAATTAAAAAAAAAAATCCATCGTCTCACAGATTTCAGCAGGATATAAAATAGGAATAAACAGGAACCACCTTTTCGAACATTAAAATATTTCTAAATTAAATATTTCTTGTGAGTCTTTTGTTTCTAAAAATATGTAAAAAGATAAATTTAATGGATTTAATCAGTAAATTGCAATTATTTAAGAAATTAAATACTTACGAGCAATCGCAATGAGTAGAGAATTCGTTGGAACTTTACTTTCTTATCATAAGTTGTTGTCTCAAACTAAAAGTATAAACAAATTTCATATTATTTACGAGATATTTCTGATATTTAAATCATACAAGGGAATATTTTCAGAATCTGAGAAGTTTTTTCTATAGAAAAATTCTCAGAATTCAAGATAATATTTCTTTACAAAATATGTCAGAATCTGAGACATTCTCAGAATCTGAGATATTTTTTCTATAGAAAACTCTTTGTATCTGAGATATTTTTTCTATAAAATCAGTACCTAAGATATTTTTTCTATAGAAAATTTTTCAGAATCTAAAGAATTTTTTCTATAGAAAAATTATTAGAATCGAAAAAAAATTTTTTTAGAAAAATTCTTAAAATCTGTGATATTTTTTTATAGAAAAATTCTTAGAATCGTGAGATATTTTTTCTATAGAAAAATTTTCAGAATCTGAAATAGTTTTTCTATAGAAAAATTCTAGGTATCTAAGATATTTTTTCTATAGAAAAATTCTCAGTATCTGAGATATTTTTTCTAAAGAAAATTTCTCAGAATCTAAAGAATTTTTTTATGAAAAATTTTCAGAATCTGATATACTTTTTCTATAGAAAAATTCTAGGTATCTAAGATATTTTTTCTATAGAAAAATTGTAAGTATCTGTGATATTTTTCTAAAGACAATTTCTCAGAATCTAAAGAATTTTTTCTATGAAAATTTTCAGAATCTAAAATATTTTTTCTTTAGAAAAATTCTTAAAATCTGATAGCTTTTCTCCAAATCTGGGAAAATTAAAAAAATTTCGGAATCTTAAATAATTTTTCTACAGAAAAACTGAGATATTTTGTAATAGAAAAATTTTTAGAATCGAGTATATTTTTTTCTATATTAAAATTATTACAATCTGAGTTATTTTTTTGATAGAAAAATCTGAGATATTTATTCCAAAGAAAAATTCTCAGAATCTGATTTGTTTTTTCTATAGAAAAATTCTTAGAATCTGATACATTTTTTCTATAGAAAATTTCTCAGAATCGGATATATTTTTTCTACAGAAAATTACTCAGAATCTGATATTTTTTTCTATAGAAAATTTCTCAGAATCTGAAATTTTTTTTTTCTACAGAAAGTTTTAGAATTTGAATATTTCTTTTATAGAATAATTCTCAGAATATAAAATATTTTTTCTATAGAAAAATTCTCAGATCATAAGAAATTTTTTCTATAGAAAAATTCTCAGAACATAAGAAATTTTTTCTATAGAAAAATTCTCAGAGTCTGAGATATTTTTTTCTATAAAAAATTTTTCAGAATATAATGAATTTTTTCTATAGAAAAATTCTCAGAATCTAATGAATTTTTCTATAGAAAAATTTTCAGAATCTAATATATTTTTTATAGACAAAATATAAGAATCTGAGATATTTTTTCTATATACAATATATGAGAATATATATTTGTGCTATAGAAAAATTCTTAAAATCTGAGATATTTCTTACATAGAATAATTCTCAAAATCTGAAAAATTTTTTCTATACAAAAGTTTTCAAAATCAGAAATATTTTATCTGTAGGAAAATTCTCAAAACTGGCCCATTTTTTTTTGCAGAAAAAAATCTGTTGGAATCAAAAAATTTTTATTGAAATCTTCCCAGAATCTGCTAAGGTTTTGAAAATTTTTTTTGTAGATAAATTCTTATAATCTGAGACACTTTTTCTTTACAAAAAATATTCTCAGATTCTGATATCCACAGATTTTTGTAAAGAATAATTCAAAAAATCCAAGACATTTGTGGTACTTACCGTTCTGATTTATAATTGCAAATATTTAAGAAAAAATGCAATGTATATTTTTTTATACATATTTCGATTTCAAAAAAATCGGCTTTGTTTTTATGTCAGCTCTTCGTTTTTATATAAGCCTCTTCGAAATTTTACGTTGCATTGAAACGTTGCAACGAGTTGGTTAATATTTTCACTTTTTTTATTTAATTGCTTTTATTTTATGTTTTTTTCGCGTTATTTTAGTTAAATTGCGAGCATAACAAAATTTTTTGGTTAAATTTTCCTTTTTATTTTATTTTGACAATTTGTATTTTAAAATTGTTGAACATTACGCATTTAATGTATAATATCGAAAATTAAACACTTACTGGGCTATTCATAATGAGTAAATTAATTCTAATGTAGGTTTATTTGACTGATATTGCATGAATATTTGTCAAATAAACCTACTTTAAGTACACTTTAAGTATTATGAATAAAGGCCTTAATGTTTACAATAAACATTAAATGTGTAATTTTAAAATTTTTGTGTTTATATTTTTGAAAATATATTTATAAACTCACAAAATACTATATAATGTGCGTAATATTAAAATTTTTGTGTGTAAATTAAAATTTTAAACACTTGGTGCTCAATTTTAGGCGTTGTGTGTTATTTTACATAAAAATTTACCCACTTTATAGTAGTATTTTTACAAGGACTTTTTAGAGTGTAACATACAATCAGCATTAATAATCATCAATGACTTGAATCTAAACTTCAGTGGATTACAATTTCCATTAAAACTTGAAGACATCTTAAAGTTTGAATTACTTAATTCACAAATCAGCATCAACGTTTTTGGATATGATGAGGAATCCAGTTTAGTTATAGGTCCATATTACAAATCAAGGGAAATTAAGGACAACCATATAAATCTGCTCTACATACAAGATGATTCTATAGAAAATGGGCATTACGTTTGGATCAAAAATATGTCAAGACTAATGGCACAACAAACAAACTTAAGTAAGAGACAACTCAGATATTGCAACTATTGTTCTTCCCGAGGAAGAACAATTAAAAAATCACCATAACGAATGTAACAGGATCGTCTCATATCTACCAACTGAAGAGAAAGCTATTATAAGTTTTAAGAACTATGAAAGAAAAATGGATGTACCGTTTGCAATATACGCAGATTTTGAGTGTATTTTAGAAAATATTGATGAATCTTTACCGAAAACAGATTTTAATTCTTCAACATCGTATATTCAAAAACATGTTCCATATGCTTTTTCATATTTTATAAAGTGTAGTTTTGATAACAGTGCTGATATATTTTGTAGTTATAAGGGTCTAGATTCTCCTCAAAAATTTATAGAATATTTAACAAGGGATATAAATTATCTGTATAATAAATACCTAAAAATTAAAAAGCGCATTAATGCCTTAACACCTGAGGAGAAATTTGATTTTAAATATAACAACATTTGTCACATTTGTGAAAAAGAAATCACTGACGAACCTAAGGCGATGGATCATTGCCATATAACAGGAAATTATAGGGGTGTATCGCATAAAAAATGTAACATTAGATATAAAGTTCCTAAGTTTATACCTGTAATTTTCCATAATTTTTCCAAATATGACTGTCATTTGTTTATCAAAGAGCTGAATAATATTGATAACGCAGCGAACCCAATAAATGTTATTCCTTTAAATAAAGAATTGTACATTTCCCTTTCAAAAACTATAACAATTAACGGAAACGATATACAAAGCAGAACTGAAAGAGGTACTCAAAAACAGAAATCTGAAGATTATACTCATTATCACAAAATTGCATCCGGAGAAGATTTTCATGACCAAAAATCCAAATCAATTTACGACTCTGAAAATCAATGCGAATCTGAAGATCACAAAATACAAATACGCTTTATAGATTCATTAAGGTTTATGCCTTCAAGTTTAGAATCATTGGTAAAAAACTTATCAATGGACGATTTTCAAATTGTAAAATCACAGTTTAGTAATGAAAAAGAATTTAATTTATTATTAAGGAAGGGAGTTTTTCCGTACGAGTATATAAGTTCAACTATTAGTCTGGAGGAAACTGCATTGCCAAGCATTGAGAGTTTCTATAATAAATTAATTGATAAAGAATGTACTATCGAAGATTACACACATGCTAAAAATGTGTGGAATACTTTCAAGTGTAAAACATTAAATGATTATCTAATGTTATACTTGAAAACTGACGTATTACTTCTAGCAGATGTTTTCCAAAACTATAGAAAATCATGTAAAAATATATACAAACTAGATCCTTGTCACTATTATACTGCACCGGGACTTTCTTGGGACGCTATGCTCAAAATGACCGATATTAAATTAGAACTAATGACAGACATTGAAATGATTCTTTTTGTTAAAAAAGGTATACGTGGGGGGATTGTACAATGTTCACAAAGACACTCAAAAGCAAATAATAAATATATGTCTGATTTTAATAACACTGTACAACACAAAAAAAAATTACGAGGTCAGACCAAAAAATTTTGATAGAAGAGACAAAAAAAAAATATACGTGTATCGGCGTTTTGAAAGTTTACATCTGGGTTTCATTTTAGGGGGAGGTAAAGTTTCCCCCAAATGCAGATGTTGTATTGTCAATCGTCATTGAATATCGAGTGAAGCTTACGTTTAAAGTATATGGTGTGTTCAGCAAATTTATATAAAATGTTACGGAGAACATTTTTGTGGAATATATTAACCCTCTAGCTCCTCACGATAAGGGTCTTTTTTGTCCTTCTTTTCAAAAAGTGCAAAAAACACCATTAAAACAGTAATTTAGGGGGTTTGAATGTTCCGCAAAAATATCCGCCGTGAAATTTTACTATAAGTCCCTGAATACACCAAAACGGAAAACTTAACAAGAAAGTCAGAAATAAGACACAACAAAAGAGAGCTTAGGGTTAATTTCGCATTTATTAAGAAAATCGAGTTAAGCTTACGTTTAAAGTATATGGTGTGTTCAGCAATTTTATGTAAAATGTTACGGAGAACATTTTTGTAGAATATGTTAACCCTCTAGCTCCTCAAAGTAAGGGTCTTTTTTGTCCTTCTTTTGAAAAAGAGCAAAAACACCATTAAAACAGCAATTTAAGGGGTTAAAATGGTCCGCAAAAATATTTGCCGTGAAAGGGCCTTATAGTAAAATTTCACGGCGAATATTTTTGCGGAACATTTGAACCCCTTAAATCCCTGTTTTAGTGGCGTTCTTTGCTCTTTTTTAAAAGAAGGACAAAAAAGACCCTTATCTTGAGGAGTTAGAGGGTTAACATATTCTACAAAAATGTTCTCCGTAATATTTTACATAAATTTGCTGAACACACCATATACTTTAAACGTAAGCTTTACTCGATTTTCTTAATAAATGCGAAATTAACCCTAAGCTCTCTTTTGTTGTGTCTTATACTGACTTTCTTGTTGAGTTTTCTGTTTTGGTGTGTTCAGGGACTTATGGTAAAATTTCACGGCGGATATTTTTGCGGAACATTAAAACCCTTTAAATCCCTGTTTTAATGGTGTTTTTTGCTCTTTTTGAAAAGAAGGACAAAAAAGACCCTTACCTTGAGGAGTTAGAGGGTTAACATATTCTAAAAAAATGTTCTCCGTAACATTTTACATAAATTTGCTGAACACTCCATATACTTTAAAAGTAAGCTTTACCCGATTTTCTTAATAAATGCTAAATTAACCCTAAGATCTCTTTTGTTGTGTCTTATTTCTGACCTTCTGGTTGAGTTTTCCGTTTTGGTGTATTCAATGACTTATAGTAAAATTTTACGGCAAATATTTTTTCGCAACATTTAAACCCCTTAAATCCCTTTTTTAATGGTGTTTTTTGCACTTTTTGAAAAGAAGGACAAAAAAGACCCTTATCATGAGGAGCTAGAGGGTTAATATATTCCACAAAAATGTTCTCCGTAACATTTTATATAAATTTGCTGAACACACCATACACTTTAAACGTAAGCTTCACTCGATATTCAATGACGATTGACAATACAACATCTGCATTTGGGGGAAACTTTACCTCCCCCTAAAATGAAACCCAGATGTAAACTTTCAAAACGCCGATACACGTGTATTTTTTTTTTGTCTCTTCTATCAAAATTTTTTGGTCTGATCTTGTAATTTTGGAAAAAATTTGATTTTGTTGTGCAGTGTAATCAATTACCATCCAAGTATCTTATGTATTTGGATGCTAATAACTTATATGGGTGGGCCATGTCGCAACCATTACCTGAAGGTAAATTTGCATGGGTAAAAGACGTTGATCGATTTGATTTGAGTAAAATTTCATCCGATTCTCCCATTGGATATTTCTTAGAAGTGGATTTAATCTATCCAACTGATATTCATGATAAGCATAATGATTTACCATTTTGCTGTGAAACTAAAAAAACGCCACATGCTAAAAATTCTAAATTAGTTTGTGATTTAAATGATAAAAATCGCTATATCATTTATTATAAAAATTTGCAACAATGTTTAAAACATGGGTTAGAACTTAAAAAAATTCACAGAATATTGAAATTTAAACAATCACCATGGCTAAATAAATACATTGAACTAAATAATACCAATAGGACAAATGCGAAAAGTGCATTTGAAAAAGATTTTTTTAAATTGATGAATAATGCTGTCTATGGAAAAACTATGGAAAACGTAGACAAAAGAAAGGATGTCAAAATGGTTAATAGTTGGGAAAATATTGGTAAACGGTTAGGGGCTCGAGCTTTAATTGCTAAACCGAATTTTAATTCAGTAAGTGTATTTGATGAAAACTTTGCAGCAGTTCAGCTTAATAAGATCCACTCATATTATAACAAACCTATTTATCTAGGGTTTGTTACTTTAGAGTTATCAAAGTGGAAAATGTATAATTTCCACTACGATTATATGCTGCCTAAGTATAAGGAAAACATTTCCCTAAATTATATGGATACGGATTCCTTTATATATTCCATTACAACAAATGACTTTTACAATGACATTGTAAATGACATTGAAGATAGGTTTGACACATCTGAATATAATGACAATAATGTATACAAAATTCCACAAAAGAATAAAAAAGTGTTAGGAATGATGAAAGACGAAAATAATGGAAAAATTATGAGAGAATTTGTTGGATTAAGATCGAAAATGTACTCCATACTTACAGAAGACGGAAAGGAAATTAAAAAGGCTAAGGGCGTGAAACAAAATGTTTGTGAAAAGTTAAGTTTATTAGACTATAAAAACTGTTTATATAATAATAGGATTTACTATGGTGAAATGCGTACTTTTCGATCAAAATTACACATTTTATACACGGCTCATATTAACAAAATTAGTTTAAGTTTCTTGGATGATAAAAGATTTATTTGCAATGATAAAATAAATACTTATGCTTGGGGGCATTTTAATATAGAAAACTTAGTAAAACCAGAATGTTAATGTAAATATTTAAAAGAAAAATAAATTATCATAATTTCGTATAATACTTAATTTTATTCTACATTCGCTTAGTATTATTTAAAAATAGATTTAACGCATGCACATGTCAATATTATTAATTTATTATGTATACATAGGTATATTATTATTATTTTTTAAAATAAAAACCTATTTTTTAAAATTATTTTAAAAACTGTTTAAACTTAATAAAGATTATAATAAAAACTAAACACACTGTTATTGTTCTTATTTTAAAATAGGGAAATATTAGGGGAGGCCCCTTTATTTGATTTGTGTAAACTATGCAAATTGAGAATAGTTTGCAAACTTACACAAATAAACAAGAGTATGGTGTTTTACATTTTTTCGTCATTTCTGCAAATACGCTAACACACAAGCCAATAGCAAAATATTCTTTTGCACATAGATTTTGAATTAAGGAGCTTTAACAGTCAATAAAAACATATACAGCAGTGATCGGCAGCCCCTGCACACCGAGACCGAACACAATCGGATATAAATATGTACAAAACACGAATGCCAACAAAACTTACGCTCAGAGCATAAAAAATACAATATTTTCATTCAGTAGCACATGCTAACTTTCTTCCAATCAGGTTGATGTCGCTTTGTTTAAGAAATACACTAATACATGCATATTTATATTAAAACAGTCGATCAATAGTACGAATGCTCGTAAGTACTAATGGCGAAAATTAATACTAGCGAACTGTTTTTGATATTTCTCATAAAAAATATTTCACAAAAAAAAAAAAATATTTCTTTAAGCAATGTTTTCATTTGTTTCCCTTAAAAATAGTATAAAAACGTAGGATCAGTGCTATTTATTCGATTTAGGAAACGAAATAAAGTCCATTCGATAGTACGAATACGCTAATAAGCCTGACAGTATATTATTCTCACAATCGAATGTTTACTGTACACATAAAATAACCGTGCACGAACGTGATTGTTGGTAAAAAACTTTTTCTAGCTTCAGCTGTGTAAACAAACAATAAAGCCGCAATAAAATATAAACATGCACAGACATGATCGTTGTTTACAAAACTTCAATCATAATGTAGAACAGTAAACAAATTCAGTAATAACAAGTAGAAAAGTTAAATTCGTCTTGGCCGAATCTATTAATACCCTCCACAATGCCATTTTTAAGTGATAGTAAATTTTCTAATGTGAAAAAAATAGCATTTTTGGTTAGAAGTATTATATTTTCTGTAAAAAAACTTTTTTTATATTAATTTTTGAAAAAAAAAATACTATTTTTTTTTTTTGAGTGTAAAATTTTTTTTGAGTGTATTTTTTTTTTTGTTTTAGTGTAAAAAAACTTTTTTTGTTAATTTTGAAAAATAAAAAAAAATAATTTACCAATTTTTTTTTTGAGTGTAAAATTTTTTTGGTTAGACATATTTTATTTTCTGTAAAAAAACTTTTTTTTATTTAATTTTTGAAAAAAAAAAAATATTAATTTTTTTTTTTGAGTGTAAAATTTTTTTTGAGTGTATTTTTTTTTTTTTTGTTTTAGTGTAAAAAAACTTTTTTTGTTAATTTTTGAAAAAAAAAAAATAATTTACCAATTTTTTTTTTGAGTGTAAAATTTTTTTTGAGTGTAAACTTTTTTTAAGTGTATTTTTTTTTTTTTGGTTTAGTGTAAAAATATTTTTGTGTGACAAAAATACCTTTTAAAATATTTTTCTGACTTACAAATGTTTTTAAAACATGTTTAACGGGTTTTCAACACGTGCATTTAAGGTGAACTAATCTGAAATTTACGGTTTTGCTAATAACTTTTGAACCGCCGGACCGATTTTGCTGAAATTTAAAACGAACCG
>CAWUER010000408.1:10000-26396 GCA_963921195.1 Pegoplata infirma | reverse complement strand
TCACTATCTGGTAGGGTTTCTATTCGGGAAAAATTTCCCGGGAATTCCCCGGAAATATTTTTCTAAAAATCCCGGGATTTTGTCTTCGGGAAATTTCGGGAATTTGTTGCTAATTTTTTATGAAAAATATATTTAATTTACACATTTTAAACACAATTTTTTAAATAATTTACTAAAAATTACATTAAAATTTTGAAAAAAAATAAAATTTTTAGAGAAAAACTAGTGAGGAAATACTTCAGTTTGCATATTATTTGGGCCTTATTTATTTTTCTTTAATCGACAAAATACGTAATGAAATTTAGTATTTCATATTCAGATCGACAATTGTTATAGAGCAAAAAACATTTCAACACTTTAAAAATTATATAACAAACCTGCTTTTCAGCTTAAAATTTTATATATGAAGTAAAAAGTCTGATATCCACAGTATATTGGTGTTGCCATTTTTGCACGGATGCCTTAAAGCGATTATTTTAATAATTTGAAAGTTTAATTAAATATATCTTCAAAATATTATCCTACTGCTTCTTACGGTTGGTGTAGTCAAAATTAGAAACAATTTCCAAAAAGTTGTTCCAAACACATTTGTTGTAAAATTTTAAATCGGATAAGTTATATATAGATTTTATGAACTTTCAACGTATATTTTTGAGGTTAATAAAACTACTTTACACAAGATGACATCTAAGGTTAGGTTAGGTTAGGGTGGCGGTGTACGATTTACACCTCGCATAGACCTTTTGGTCCATAGCGATACCAAAAAACTTTTTTCTTTTTCGCTAGCGGCGCAAGTTAAACACGTTCAAAGTCATTGCGAATCTCTTTAATATTCTAAGATCCATTCGCGTTATATCCTCCAAAGTATTAAAGCTTATCTGACCAGTAATCGATCGGCGACTTCTTGCCACCGCTGGACAGTGACAAAGTATGTGTTCTATCGTTTCATCCACTCCTGGTGAGCCGCATCTTTTACAACTGGCGTCCGGGATGAGTCTAATATTCTTAGCATGAATGCCGATGAGACAGTGACCAGTTATTATTCCCGTCAGAGCTCGACATTCCCTTCTCGTAAGTGATAAAAGGTATTTAGTTTTCCCTTGGTCATAAGTTGGCCATAAAGTTCTGCTGATTTTGCATGTTGTTAGTTGTCCCCACTTCCTGTTCGCTACTGCAACATTTATGGAATCCCGTCTTTTTTTGAAGTGTTGGAGCGATGGTAAAACTAGCACCGTGGTACCTACACCATCAGCTCCAAGTTTCGCGAGTTCGTCTGCCCTTTCATTTCCCTGTATTCCGTTGTGTCCTGGTACCCATAATAAATTAACCTGGTTGTGTTGACACAACGTCTGCAAGTTCTCGTAACCATTGACATCTAAAATACGTTTAAATTAAAAAATACGACCATAATTTGTAGTATAAAAATGTTTATATGATAAATTTCAAAATTTGTTTTAATCAAAAAATTCCCGGGAATTCCCGGGAATACGATTTTTTTAAAACGCTTTCCCGGGAATTGAAAAAATCCGGGAATTTAGAAACCCTACTATCTGGGACTTTTTCTACAGAAAAAATGTCTCAGAATCAGAGACTTTTCCACAGAAAAATTGCATCAGAATCTGAAACTTTTTCTATAGGAAAAATTTCTCAGAATCTGAGACTTTTTCTATAGGAAAAATGTCTCATAATCTGAGACTGTTTCTATAGGAAAAATGCATCAGATCTAAAATCTGAGACATTCTCTATAGGAAATGTCTCAGATCTGAGACTTTTACAAAACAAAAAAAAGATACATTTTGATTAATAATTAAAAAAAAAAAAACTTTTCAGCGATTAAACTAAAATCCATCATATATTATATTTTTGTCAATTTCATATTCATTTTTTTACAAACGTATACATATTTTTGATTTATTTAATTCATATTAGACCGGATTTATTAAAAAAGTATAAAAATAAAATTGAATATGAAAAATATAGTTTTAAATATTCACAATAGGCCGGATTGGTTTTATTTTTCTTTTGATTTTTAATAACGATTTGGTCGGGAAAATTGTGAATAGACGTAAAATATTATTTGCAAAAAAAAAAAAAAATCGAAAATGAATTTAGATATGATTAAGCTAAAACCTTAACAAGAATTAGCTTTGCATACTTACATTCAAATTTTCGTTTCTTTTTTGAATGTTGAAAAAAAACTAAAGTCGATCTATCATAATGCACAGTGTGCATTGCACACACCAGGCCTATTTATATAAAGTTATGACCGTAATTTCATGAACTTCCTGTATTGCTTTCAATTAGTTAAATTCAGCATTAAATGTTTTATTGTTATTTATTTTTTTTTATTCCGGACCAGATTTTTGTTAAAAATTATTAAATAACACTGCGTGACAAAAGTGACCACTATTTTAGAAAACAAGAGGTACGACCATCATTTCTATATATTTCGGATATGCTGAATCGAATGGCGTACTCCGTTTTTCGATGTATGGTACAGTTTTCTTGCAAAATGTCGTTAAAGATTTGCTGATTTCGAGCCAGTTTTTCAACAAAAAAATTTGCAAAGTTAATGATTTTTAAATTGTATGGCATGGAAAATAAAGATATGACTTGTAGAAATATTTCTTATGCCAATTTGGTTTAAAGCTTTTCATCTTAAGCCCTTAAATTCGCGAATTTATTGATTTTTTGAGGTTTTCGCGAAATTAACCGCCAAGTTGGTCATTGATTAAGAACTTGCTTTTAGTGAATTAAAAAGGCATCCCTAACAATACGAATAGTGGACAAAAAACAGCTATGTTATATGGACCATCATGATGAAAATCGCGAAAAACTGTTTTTTTGTATATGCCAGCATCACTTTACGAGATGATTTAAGACTCCACCTTTTAGTATATAATGTGGGATTCTTAAACAATTAACTGACCAAAAATTTGGCCAAAAAAGTTTTCATTTGCAAAAGTTATCTTAACAAAAACTATTATTTCAGTGTTAACCCTACAATAATTATAGTTTTTGTTAAGATAACTTTTGCAAATGAAAACTTTTATGTCCAAATTTTTGGTCAGTTAATTGTTTAAGAGTCCCACATTTTATACTAAAATATGGAGTCTTAAATCATCTCGTAAAGTGATGCTGGCATATACAAAAAAACGGTTTTTCGCGATTTTCATCATGACCCAGCAGAAATTTTGCTGAACGTTCAGCAGCTTTTGGAAGGGGAACTTGAGTAAAGGAGCGCATCCAATTGCGCTGAATTCATGCATGATTCTCTAAGGCGATGTCCCACTTTAGAGCGCTAGTTGGATACACAGAAACAGCGCTCTTTAGATGCACTGAAATCACGTGTCTTTAGAGCGCTGATTTAAGCAGAATAAAGATGCTGTAAATTCATGTATCTTTTTAGCGCACGCAGAAAAAAAACATGGTTGCGGTGATCATGATTTAAGAGCGTCATATTATGATTGGAAATATGATTGTAGCAATAATGTTAATATGATTGAAGGCAACAAGGAATGTTAATCATTATATGATTGCGGCAATAATGGCTTAAATGTTATATAATTATCATAATATGATTCCAGTTTAATATACATATATTTTTTTTTTTTAATTGAGAAAATATATTATGCTTTAATACCACACGTTTTTATAGAAATTCTTCATTACTTTTTTGATAAAGTTCACACCAATAACTTATTTTTTGTTTTTAAATTTTGTTTTTATAAATAGGAAACCATTTTTATTAATTTTGGTTCAATTTAGTGGCAACCTGCGTTTTACATCAATGATGTGCAATAAACTTATGGAATTTTTTCTAAAAAATGTCATCAACTATAACATTTTTGTCAGCTAACATTGAATGATTGTATAAACCATTAAGTTATTGACAAAATCATAACATATTTGCTGCAATCATAACGTATTTGTTACAAAATTAAAATTATTGTCAGCAATTATAACACATTCAGTAAACAAAAAATGCACAAAAAACACTTAAAATTTTCGATTTGAAGTTTTATTTAAAATGAAAAGTTATTTTTAAACCGCACAATAAAAAAATTATATAAAGTAGCTTTTTGTATTTCATTTCCTTCTGCGTTGATCCAATTTTTTAACTCAAATTGCCTTAAATTTTTTTAAAGTTCTAATTGTAAGTGGCGTATTTGCGACTAACTGCTTGGTGGCAAAACACTAAACTGATGAATAAACCCGACAATGTTTGCAAAAATCAATTTTCATTAAGTTGTGATTATCTAATGATTGTTATAATCATGTTATGTTCAAATTTTTGGTGTGTCGAGAATATAATTAACTACAACATTGTTACAACAACCATATTGTACTTTTGGATGTTGCAATTATTTTATCATGATTGAAGCGACTATTAAATGTCTAAAACAACCATATAAATGTTTAAATACAATTTTAAAAACAATAACTTGATTGCTGCAATCATAACTGGGTTTAGAGATCATAGTATTGTTGCCGTGATCATGTCGCAACAATATTTTTTCTCTGCGTGCGCTGATTTAAGCAGATTAAAGATGCAGTGAATTCATGTATCTTTGTAGAGCTGATTTAAGTAGAATAAAGATGCTGTAAATTCATGTATCTTTTTAGCGCTGATTTTGTAATAAAATTTGTATTTTCTAAAATTAAAGTTCTAAAATTAAAATGTAAAAATGAGATAAAAAACAAAAAATTTACCAATAAATGAAAAAATATTCAAAAGAAGTTATAACAAATGTATCTTAGTTTTTCTGTTTTTTCGTGATTAGAGTTTGTGTTTAATCCAAATCGGTTTATTTATCGAAATAACCTAAAAGGCATTGGCTGTTTTTTGGTTGGCCTATTTATCATCATTTAAAATGTGTTAAAGGCCTCTGTTATGTCTTTCAAAACTTTTCAAATCACATGATATTTTCCGAATCACATGAAATCGAGTTTGGTGTTTGTTTACGGGTTCATTCAAAGTCAGACAAGGAAAAACAATAAAATTTAAAATTCGTTATTGATAAAATTCAATTTTGAATTTTTCAAAAAATTCAAGAAAGAATTTTAAATATAATTCTTAAAAATTTTATTTTAAATTCTTAGAAGAAATAAAATTCAAAAAAATTTTATTTAAAATTCTTTAAAAAATTTTATTAATAAAAAAAAAGGACAAATAAATATTCAAACCAAAAGTAAAATAAAATTAAACCAAAAATAAAATTCAAACCAAAAATAAAATTCTTTTTTTTTGAGAATTTTATTTTTGGAAATAATAAAATTCAAATGTTTTTGAGAATTTTATTTAAACAAAAATTTTATTTCAAATACCTTATGAATTTTAAATAAAATTCAAATTTTTTCCTTGTCTGTTCAAAGTTTAAATCAAATAACTAAAATTTAAAAAATATAACAAAAAAATTTATTCGTTTTACTTTACAAAACTTTATTTATGTGAAACAAAATGAAAAAAAAAAATCGGAAGTGAACATCAAAAAAATATCGGAAATTTTCTTTTTGAGGATGTTTATTCTGGCTCGAGGTCATTATTTTCTTTACAAATTAAAACCATGATATTCTCATAGCATAATTTTCAAGAGAAATTATTTTTTGTTTTAAATTTATTTATGTTGGTCATTTTGCAAGACTTAATCGACACGTGTTTCGGAATTTGTCAAGATTCCATTGTCAAGATTATTTAGCAAAAATAGAAACGATTTACTACAAAGTAGCAAACGAGTCTAATGACAAATCGTTAATGCACAAACTAGCATATTAATACATATTCGCCTCTATTCGCAATGAGAATTAGAAAGACTAAGAAATTGTACCATGCTAATAAGGCAACGATTATCAATAACCAACAAAAATATTTAAAACAATTTTACATACGATAGTCCATTGGACTACAACAATATGTTTTTTGTGTTTTTGTTGTAACAAATACTCCATATTAGGGTTATTCATCACATGGCGTGCCAACCATTATGTTCAAATTCTGATTAATTTTTATTAAAAAATAAAAATTGTTTTATTCGACCTTTAAAATATTATATTTTGAGGATGTTTATTCTGGCTCGAGGTCATTATTTTCATTTTCACATTTTTTATGGGATTTTTTTTGGGAACAGCGGTCAAAGATGCTATGATTGAAGCGCTCTTTGCAGCGCTGAATAATGCGCAATAATGATGCAGTCAAATCATGTGTCTTTGTGTAAAACTCATGTTTTTTTATTCAAAAAGTGTTAAAAATATTATAAAGGAAAGCAAGTGTGAAATTTTATCAAAAAATAGTTACACATTATAAGTTTTATATAAAAAATCTTAAAAAAAATTAAAATTTTTTCCCCTTCCTTTTACTGCATCCCTAAGAGCGCTCTTTGGATGCGCTACGGTATGCTATAAACAGATGCTGTGTCGCCAAAATCTCGATTTATTTCTGCTGGGGATGGTCCATATAACATAGCTGTTTTTTGTCCACTATTCGTATTGTTAGGAATGCCTTTTTGATTCACTAAAAGCAAGTTTTTTATCAAAGACCAATTCGGCTGTTAATTTCGCGAAAACCCAAAAAAATTAAGAAATTCGCGAATTTAAGGGCTTAAGATAACAAGCTTTGAACCAAATTTGCATAAGAAATATTGCTACAAGTCATATCTTTGTTTTCCATGCCATAAAATTTATAAATCATTAACTTAGCAAATTTTTTTGTTAAAAAACTGGCTCGAAATCAGCAAATCTTTAACGACATTTTGCAAGAAAACTGTACCATACATCGAAAAACGGAGTACGACATTCGAATGAGCATGTCCGAAATATATAGAAATGATGGTCGTAACTCTTGTTTATTTTTTAGTGTTCCGCAGTGTAATCCAACAAAGAGATTAAAACTATTTTAACCAGAGCATCAAAATAAATAATCTTTAGTATAAAGCTTTTGCTTGTTTTATCACCTGGAATACTTTCTCTGGGGGAATTCCTAAAAGTCCACATTAATACACTCAAAAAATATTTGATTGTGACTCAAATTTGGGAAAAATGTCTCAAAAAAAAAACTCGTGATTTTTCCTAAAAGAAATTTAGTAAAAACTTCTTAGAATTTAGTTAAAAACTCAAGTTTTTTATTTTGGGATTTTGACCTAAAACGGTCAAAATTCCAAGACCGTTTTAGGCCCCAAATTCCATATTAAAAAAAAAATTTAGAGCGAAACGGACAAAAGGCGAAAAAAATGGTTAACGCTAACACTAGTTTACAGAGATTTTAGCCAACGGCAATTTGTATTTATTTTCCATGTAAAATCTTCCGCTGAATCCTAAAATGAAGTTTTAAGTTTATATTGTTAATAGTTTATAAAGTTTATTGGATACATTATGAATTTGAAGAGTTTTTATTGCATTCTTCGGATTTTTTTTTTATTGAAAATTTGTCAATTTTGTTTTCTAAAATCATTTTTAAGGGATTTAAAAAAAATGTTTGTGTCTTAGAAAATTTAAAAACATTTTTTTGGAACTTAAAAGTTTTTCAAAAACATAAAATTTCTCCTAAAAACATTTTAAAATGATTTTTTTACTCCAAAAAAAATTGCCACAAAAAAATTTTGTGTCCGGGACTTTGGAAAATTTTCATAAAATTTTTTAGGACTTGAAAATTGTTTTTTAATTGTCCGGGACTAAGAAAAGTTCGAAATTATTTTTAGGGATATAATTATAAATAAAATCGTATTTATTTTTATGTGCCATTTTTAATTTTCTTCACCAAAAATTTTTTTTCGCGGATTTTTTTTTAAATTTTTTTTTTGCAAATAAATTTTTTTACACTGTAGAGGGTATTTTTTTTTAAATTTTCCCATTTCTTAGTTCACATTTTTATACCCTTCAACAACTGTATGGGGGTATACTCACTTTGTCATTCCGTGTGTAACACATCGAAATATCGTTGGGGGATCTAAGACATTCTAGCGATGTCCGTCCGTCCGTCTGTAGAAACCAAGATTCAGTCCAAACTAAAAGAGCTATAGCCCTGAACTTTGGCAAGAATATCTATTATCTTACTGGTAAGGTTCAGTTTGAAGATGGGCATAATTGAACCAGGTGGAAAAAAGTTCCCCTTGAAGAACTTAAAAACCCCTAAAAACAGGTTTTTTTACAAGTTTTTTTTTTAATTTTGCACAAAAAATGTAATATTTTTATACCGTATGATGTTCATAGACCTGTACTTGGATCAACGGGATCGGGAAACTCGATTTTTTTCCGGTCGCTCCCCTTTTGGAGCGTGCTTATAGAAAATAATTGAAAATAACGATAAAAATATTTTATTTAATCGTTAATATCATAAACAAATTACATTTATATCAGGGGGAGTGGTGTACCCCATCGAACCCCCCCCCCCCAAAAAAAAAGACGCCACTTCCATTTTTTTTTTTTTTTTAATTTTGTAACATGTTGGAGGTTATAAAGGACTCGTCACAGCCGAATTTAACACTCTACTTGTTTTTTTTTTTTAAATGTGAAGAGTGTGGGAGTATTTTTGCAAAATTTATCTGTATTATTTAGTTGTTTTGAACATGGTATTTTTTCTTATCTTTGTATAATTTCTTGAGAAATAAAAGAAATTATTCTGTTTTTTATTTGATTTTTTCTGTAAGTACAGATCGAGCACGGGCTCTTATTATATTTGTTATAAGGGTTCAAGTTGAAAAAATGCAGAAGAAAAAATGAATTTCAAAAAATTATAGACATTTCTGGTATTTTTTGTTATTGAGTAAAAGCTGGATCATGAAAATTCTATATCACGGTGAGTTCTTAAAACATATTTTTTTGTGCAACGAATTGTTGTTCAATAAAAATTAATACAGTTTTACACATCATTGTTCTATCATACGAATTGTTTCGTAAACTGTGTTAATAAAATATTTTTATTTCTGACACGTGACTGTCTCTTTTTGGGCATGCTTGTTTATTCTCTTGTTGAAGACTTTAATATTTATAAATAAAAAAACAGAGTCTAAGCTTTACTGGTTTAAAAAAAATTATAAACAAGTCTTTAAAAATATATCTCTATGTATATGGGGCATTCGATTTTGTTTGGCTTTCGGGTGACCGGTCGAGACCATACGACGTCTATTAGACAAAAAAAACAAGCTTTGGAGAACTCATCTTATCAGTGACGACAGCCAATTCAACCATTTTGGGTCAGATGGTCAACGTATGTCCATAAACATTTTCGAACATACAGTGGGCGACAATACATTGGAAACTTTTTTATAGTAGATGAAATTTGTTAAAAACAAAGTTAACAAAACTAAACGTTATAATTATCAAACAAGTAATATAAAAAAACGATGTGTAGGTAATTTATCAAGCTTTAATTTAAGCTTAATTGCGTCCAGATTGGGAAAATAATGAATGTGTTACGAGGGTCGATGAAAAAATTATAGACATTTTTCAGAACATTTTTAAAAAATATTTGCGAGTCGATTTTTTCCAAGTTAAAACATTAGAAATTTAAAAAAAAAGTCCAATAGTTTTTATTCAGTAATCAGGTGATTTTTCCAACAACCCAAACAGACAGTGGAATTTTTTAAGTACGGTAGCAAAAATCCACATTTTTTGACCTCCAATTCTTTTGACCACCAATTTTTTATAAACAAAGAAAAGATGTTATTGTTTATTAATTTTAGTACACTTAAGTATATGCTAAGGATATATTAAGATAATTTTAATTTCTCTTTGTTAACAAAAAATTGGTGGTCAAAAGAATTAGAGGTCAAAAATGTGGATTTTTGCTACTGTACTTAAAAAATTCCACTGTTTGTTTGGGTTGCTGGAAAAATTATTTGATCACTGAATAAAAACTATTGGACCTTTTTTTAAATTTCTAATCTTTTAACTTGGAAAAAATCTACTCAGAAATATTTTTTAAAAATGTTCTGAAAAATGCCTATAAATTTTTTCATTTTCCACATCGACCCTCGTAACACATTCATTATTTTCCCAATCTGGACGCTATTAAGCTTAAATTAAAGCTTGATAAATTACCTACATAAATTTTTTTTATAATACTTGTTTGATAATTATAACGTTAAGTTTTGTTAACTTTGTCTTTAACAAATTTCATCTACTATAAAAAAGTTTCTAATGTATTGTCGCCCACTGTATATGTTTGAAAATTTTGAAAACAGAATATCTCTGCTTTTGGCACAATTGAGTGCAAATTTCTCAAAAACTAAAAGCAAAGGATAAGTTTCAGGTCATTTTCGAACTCCCCAGTTCAAAAACAGTGGCTTGAAGAAAAAAATGTTTTTTCCTAAAGAAAAAGTCTCAGATTCTAAGACCCTTTTCCTACAGAAAAAGTCTTAATTATGAGACCTGTTTCCTATAGAAAAAGTCTTAGACTCTGGGACTTTTTTCCTATAGAACTAAAGTCTAAAGAAAAAGTTTAAGATTCAAATATCTTTTTCTGAGATTTTGAAACCTTCCTCCAATAGAAAAAGTCGCAACTTCTGTTTAAACAGTACAAATCTCAGATTTTGATACTTTTTTGACCCTATTTCCTTCTGAAAAAGCCCCGGATTCTAAGGCCTTTTTCCTCTCCAAAAAGTCTCAAATTCTGCTAACTTTTTCGTGTAAACAAGTCTTAAATTATTTTTTTCTACAGAAAAAGTTATAGATTTTGGGACATTTTTCCTATAGAAAAGTCTTAGATTCTTAAACATTATTCCCATAGAAAAAGTCGCAGAATCTGAGACATTTTCCCTCTAAAAATAGTCTTAGATTCTGAGACATTTTTCCTATAGAAAAAGTCTCAGATTCTGAGACATTTTTCCTATAGAAAAAGTCTCAGATTCTGAGACATTTTTCCTATAGAAAAAGTCTCAGATTCTGAGACATTTTTCCTATAGAAAAAGTCTCAGATTCTGAGACATTTTTCCTATAGAAAAAGTCTCAGATTCTGAGACATTTTTCCTATAGAAAAAGTCTCAGATTCTGAGACATTTTTCCTATAGAAAAAGTCTCAGATTCTGAGACATTTTTCCTATAGAAAAAGTCTCAGATTCTGAGACATTTTTCCTATAGAAAAAGTCTCAGATTCTGAGACATTTTTCCTATAGAAAAAGTCTCAGATTCTGAGACATTTTTCCTATAGAAAAAGTCTCAGATTCTGAGACATTTTTCCTATAGAAAAAGTCTCAGATTCTGAGACATTTTTCCTATAGAAAAAGTCTCAGATTCTGAGACATTTTTCCTATAGAAAAAGTCTCAGATTCTGAGACATTTTTCCTATAGAAAAAGTCTCAGATTCTGAGACATTTTTCCTATAGAAAAAGTCTCAGATTCTGAGACATTTTTCTTATAGAAAAAGTCTCAGATTCTGAGACTATTTTCCTATGTATCAGAATCTGAGACATATTTTCTATAGAAAAAGACTCAAGTTCTGAGACATTTTTCCTATAGGAAAAGTCTCAGATTCTGAGACATTTTTCATATAGAAAAAGTCTCAGGTTCTGATACATTTTTCCTATAGAAAAAGTCTCAGATTCTGAGACATTTTTCCTATAGAAAAAGTCTCAGATTCTGTCTGAGACATTTTTCCTATAGAAAAAGTCTCTGATTCTAAAACATTTTTCATATAGAAAAAGTCTCAGATTCTTAGACATTTTTCCTATAGAAAAAGTCTCAGATTCTTAGACATTTTTCCTATAGAAAAAGTCTCAGATTCTAAGACATTTTTCCTATAGAAATTGTCTCAGATTCGAAGACATTTTTCCTATAGAAAAAGTCTCAGATTCTGAAACATTTTTCCTATAGAAAAAGTCTCAGATTCTGAGACATTTTTCCTATAGAAAAAGTTTTAGATTCTGAGACATATTTCCTATAGAAAAAGTCTCAGATTCTGAGACATTTTCCTATAGAAAAAGTCTCAGATTCTGAGACGCTTTTCCTATGGAAAAAGTTTAAAATTCTGAGACATTTTTCCTATAGAATAAGTCTCAGATTCTGAGGCATTCTTTTTTTTCATAATTAGGACTCCTAGATTGACAGATATTTTTTCACAAAAAATTTTCTGAGTTATTGTTAGTCATTATTTTTCTTTAAAAATTTTTAGATTTTCCCTATCAAAATTTTTGTATTTTTCTTTAAGAATGTTCAAATTTTTTTCTATGAAATTTTTTTTTTAGGTTTCATTCTTTCTTCTATTCTTTTTTGCTTTCTTTCCTTTTTTATCTTTTTTCTTCTTTTTTTTTTTTTTGTTTTTTTTTTTTGGTTTTAAATTTGCTCTGGGGGTGGGGAGAATTTCCCCTTTGTCGAAAACACCTCATATACTGCAAGAACAGGCAAAAGCTGGGAAACTTAAACAAACAAAATTCCTTTGCGATCTTTCAAAACGACGACACACGTAAATTTTTTTTGGTCTCCGCTACCAGAATCAATCATCGAAACGTCGTAGTTTTTGCAAAAAGTTTGAAATTGTTGTATAGAGTAATTTTTTTTTTTTTCTACCACACATTTAAATTTCTTTTCTTGTTACCAACCCTCTTACTTTGTTAAAATTTTTGAAAACCAAAAATAAATATGTTCCAATAATTTTACCTTCTTTTAATATCACTTCGAGATATTTTGTATAACATCGGTGCGTATACTTTATGTCTGTTTTTATATAAATAACAATCATACGCCACCAAAAATGTATGTAAAAAATGATTTTGACAGTTTTCTTTAATTTTTCTCTTCAGGGGGTTTTACAGTATTTTGCGTCTTTTAATAATTTTTGTACAAAACGTTTTTTACATTTGACCTCTTGGAAATATGGTTTTTGTTAAAAAAAAGTAAACCTCCACATGTTTTCCATTTAAAATTGAAGGCATATCGTATATGTTGACATATATAAAAGTGTGTCGAAAGTTTACGCAAAATAAATGTGCACACCTTTTTAATGCCTTACAGTAACAAAAAAAGTGTATTACAACAAAAACAATGGAAATGTTAAATATTTTTGAATATATTCATGCATAAAAAAAAACAAAAGTAAAAAGTTTTAAAAACTTAAAAAGCAAAACAAGCAAATTCATACATAATGGACCTACTAAAAAAATATATATATTATTTAAAGAAAAGAATAAGTTTCTACAGGGGTTGGTTAGATTTTAAGAAAACTTAAGTACAATATTATAACTTTATATATACTTAAAAAAAGTGTTAGTCAACTGACTTCAGCCCAACCACTGAACCTAGAATGTGGATCACCTAAAGTTGCGGTTTTGAAATTTTCAACTCTTAAGGGTTCGGAAAGTGCAAAATGTGTTACTTTTAGTACTTTTTATATTTTCTGTAATCATGGTCATTGGAATTTAAGATTCTCCGGCGAAAAGAGCAATCTGAAGCTTATATGACCACTTTCCTAAAAAATTGGTCACGGAAACTTAAAGCTTGAAATATAGAACAATTCAGCAAAAAAAAAAATATTAAAAAGTACTTTTTCTTAATTCAAATTCTAAGAGGACAAAAATATTGTACATTGGTGTTTTTTATAACTCTAGAAATGATGGTCATAGAAACTTAAATTTTGAAGCGTCGAACTTTTTAGTGTAGTAACTTTTTAAGCATTAGGGCACAAGGCGCACATGTCTGAAGCCCCCGACATCAGGAGGCCCCCAAAGGCCAATAAACTCTCTTACTAGAAAATAGAAAAACTCAATCTTTAAATATCATATTTACATTACTGTTTTTAAGAACATTTTACTTTTTCCTAAAGAAACAGACCCAGGTTTTAGAAAAAGTCTAAATCTGTGACATTTTTGATTGGAGAAACTTTTCCTACATAAAAAGTTTCAGATTCTAAGACATTTTTAAGATTTTGAGTCATTTTTCATAAAGAAAAAGTTTTGGATTCTGAGACATTTTTCGTTAAGAAAAAGTCTCAGATTCTTCAACATATTTCGTTTTGAAAACGTCTTTGATTCTGGGGCATTTTTCGTAAACAAAAAGTGTTATATTCCGAGACATTTTTTGTACAGAAAAAGTTTCAGATTTTGAGACATTCTTCATAAAGAAGAAATCTCAGATTATGAAAATTTTTTCGTGTACAAAAACTCTCAGACAAGAGACATTTTTCGTATTAAAAAAGTCTCAAACTCTGAGATATATTTATTATCGAAATACTCTCAGATTCTGAGACATTTTTCTTAAAGAAAATATCACCGGTTATTAGAAATTTTTCGTACACCTACAAAAAGTTTAGTTCATGAGACATTTTTAATTTAAAAAAGTCTCAGACTCTGACACATTCCTCTTATCGAATAAAACTAAGATTCCGAGATATTTTTCGTTTCGAAAAAGTCTCAAATTCCGGGACATTTTTCGTATAGAAAAAGTTTAAAATTCTGAGAAGCTTTCCAAATAGAAATAGTTCCATTTTCAAGTACATTTTTCTTATAGAAAATGTTGCATTTTTCTTTAAGAAAAAATCTCAGATTATGAGACATTTTTCGCATACAAAAAGATTTTCAGATATTTTTCATAAAGAGAAAAACTCAGATTATGAGAAATTTGTCGTTCTTATACAAAAAGTTCGTCCTTATACAAAAAGTGCCCTATTCTGAGACATTTTTTTATTTATTTATTTTATTTATCGAAAAGGTCTTAGATTCTAAGACATTTTTCAAAAGAAAAGGTCCCAGATTCTAAGACATTTTTCGTTAACAAAAATCTCAGATTCTTAGAAATTTTTCGTACTGAAAAATGTTCAGTTTTAAGATATTTTTTCTATAAAAAAGTGTCGGCTTATGATATATTTTTGTTATAGAAAACTCTCAGATTCTCAAAAATTGTTTGGATGAAAAAAGCATTAGATTCTGATGAATTCTTCGCATAGAAAACGTCTCAGATTCTGAGATATTTTTCGAATAAAAAAATTTCAGATTCTAAGATATTTTTCGCATAAAAAAAGAGTAAAATTCTGAAACACTTTTCTGTTAAAAAAAATTGAGATTTTCAGACATTTTTCATAAAGATAAAATATTTTTCGTATCGATTCTGAGACATTATCCGATAGAAAAAGTCTCAGATTCTAAAATATCTTTCGTAAAGAATAAGTCGCAGACTCTTAGACATTTTTCGTATAAAAAATAATCTATTTCAATGACATTTTTTGTATAGACAAATTGTCAAATTCTGAGACATTTTTGGTATAGAAAGTGTCAGATTGTAAGAAGTTTTTAGAATTGAAAAGTCTCAGATTCTCAAACATATTTCGTATAGAAAAAGTCTTAGATTCTGAGGCATTTTTTGAAATCAAAAAGTGTTGTATTCCGCGACATTTTTCGTTTAGAAAAAGTTTCGGATTCAAGAACATTTTTCTGATCGAAAATGTTTCAAATTTTGAAACATTTTGAAAAAGTCTCAGATTCTAAAACAGTTTTAGTCTAAAACTATTAGACATTTTTGGTATCAAAAAAGCTTTAGATTCTGGGATATTCTAATCAAAAAATTTGAGACATATTTCTTATAGAATAATATCAGATTATGAGACATTTTCCGTATACAAAAATTTGGGTAGCAAGAATGTCTGATTCTGAGAAACTTTTAGTATAGAAAAAGTTTCAGATTCTCAGACATTTTTGGCATAGAAAACATTTTTCGTATATAAAAAGTTTTAGAATCTGAGTCTGTTATTTTGAGAAATTTTTCATACATATAGAAAAGTTTTAGATTCTAGAACAAAAGAATTCTGAGATTCTGAGACATTTTTCGTATAGAAAGTCTCAGATTTTTTAGCCTAATTTATTTAGGGGAAATACATGTTGTGAAATAAATTCTGTTAAGTATAACTAGTGATGCATGGGTACTGACGCATGGGTAAATACCGGGTAAATAAAAGATAAATACTTTTTTGGCAATTTATTTGGGTATTTATAAAAATCATTTGAAATCAAACATTTCGTCATTTGAAATGAGTAATTTGTTTTATTTTTCATTTCATCACTCAAAATATTTTGTAGGCAAAAACAAATGAAAAACATATTTAAAACAAGTGATAAAACATTTGAAAACCATCCCAGTAATTATTCATTTGTTTTAACAAACATCAACATTTATTTTTTACTGTTGACAAAATTTTCTAAAATAAATAACATTAAACATTAAAAAATTATGTTTTTTTCATTCTTTTTTACCAACAAATTCGAGCAAAATAACCTACGAAAACATTAAAAATTAATGATAGTTCTGTTATTTTTACCAACAAATTCCAAAAAAATAACCAACGAAAACATTAAAAATTATTGATTTCGTAGTTTTTTTTTACAATTTTCTAATGAAATATTTTTTTAATAATTTTTAATAAAATTTCGGGGAATCGAACCCGCAATCAACTACATTCTGGCTAGACACTCTACCCATC
>CAWUER010000408.1:0-5000 GCA_963921195.1 Pegoplata infirma | reverse complement strand
GTCTGTCTGTCTGTCTGTCTGTCTGTCTGTCTGTCTGTCTGTCTGTCTGTCTGTCTGTCTGTCTGTCTGTCTGTCTGTCTGTCTGTCTGTCTGTCTGTCTGTCTGTCTGTCTGTCTGTCTGTCTGTCTGTCTGTCTGTCTGTCTGTCTGTCTGTCTGTCTGTCTGTCTGTCTGTCTGTCTGTCTGTCTGTCTGTCTGTCTGTCTGTCTGTCTGTCTGTCTGTCTGTCTGTCTGTCTGTCTGTCTGTCTGTCTGTCTGTCTGTCTGTCTGTCTGTCTGTCTGTCTGTCTGTCTGTCTGTCTGTCTGTCTGTCTGTCTGTCTGTCTGTCTGTCTGTCTGTCTGTCTGTCTGTCTGTCTGTCTGTCTGTCTGTCTGTCTGTCTGTCTGTCTGTCTGTCTGTCTGTCTGTCTGTCTGTCTGTCTGTCTGTCTGTCTGTCTGTCTGTCTGTCTGTCTGTCTGTCTGTCTGTCTGTCTGTCTGTCTGTCTGTCTGTCTGTCTGTCTGTCTGTCTGTCTGTCTGTCTGTCTGTCTGTCTGTCTGTCTGTCTGTCTGTCTGTCTGTCTGTCTGTCTGTCTGTCTGTCTGTCTGTCTGTCTGTCTGTCTGTCTGTCTGTCTGTCTGTCTGTCTGTCTGTCTGTCTGTCTGTCTGTCTGTCTGTCTGTCTGTCTGTCTGTCTGTCTGTCTGTCTGTCTGTCTGTCTGTCTGTCTGTCTGTCTGTCTGTCTGTCTGTCTGTCTGTCTGTCTGTCTGTCTGTCTGTCTGTCTGTCTGTCTGTCTGTCTGTCTGTCTGTCTGTCTGTCTGTCTGTCTGTCTGTCTGTCTGTCTGTCTGTCTGTCTGTCTGTCTGTCTGTCTGTCTGTCTGTCTGTCTGTCTGTCTGTCTGTCTGTCTGTCTGTCTGTCTGTCTGTCTGTCTGTCTGTCTGTCTGTCTGTCTGTCTGTCTGTCTGTCTGTCTGTCTGTCTGTCTGTCTGTCTGTCTGTCTGTCTGTCTGTCTGTCTGTCTGTCTGTCTGTCTGTCTGTCTGTCTGTCTGTCTGTCTGTCTGTCTGTCTGTCTGTCTGTCTGTCTGTCTGTCTGTCTGTCTGTCTGTCTGTCTGTCTGTCTGTCTGTCTGTCTGTCTGTCTGTCTGTCTGTCTGTCTGTCTGTCTGTCTGTCTGTCTGTCTGTCTGTCTGTCTGTCTGTCTGTCTGTCTGTCTGTCTGTCTGTCTGTCTGTCTGTCTGTCTGTCTGTCTGTCTGTCTGTCTGTCTGTCTGTCTGTCTGTCTGTCTGTCTGTCTGTCTGTCTGTCTGTCTGTCTGTCTGTCTGTCTGTCTGTCTGTCTGTCTGTCTGTCTGTCTGTCTGTCTGTCTGTCTGTCTGTCTGTCTGTCTGTCTGTCTGTCTGTCTGTCTGTCTGTCTGTCTGTCTGTCTGTCTGTCTGTCTGTCTGTCTGTCTGTCTGTCTGTCTGTCTGTCTGTCTGTCTGTCTGTCTGTCTGTCTGTCTGTCTGTCTGTCTGTCTGTCTGTCTGTCTGTCTGTCTGTCTGTCTGTCTGTCTGTCTGTCTGTCTGTCTGTCTGTCTGTCTGTCTGTCTGTCTGTCTGTCTGTCTGTCTGTCTGTCTGTCTGTCTGTCTGTCTGTCTGTCTGTCTGTCTGTCTGTCTGTCTGTCTGTCTGTCTGTCTGTCTGTCTGTCTGTCTGTCTGTCTGTCTGTCTGTCTGTCTGTCTGTCTGTCTGTCTGTCTGTCTGTCTGTCTGTCTGTCTGTCTGTCTGTCTGTCTGTCTGTCTGTCTGTCTGTCTGTCTGTCTGTCTGTCTGTCTGTCTGTCTGTCTGTCTGTCTGTCTGTCTGTCTGTCTGTCTGTCTGTCTGTCTGTCTGTCTGTCTGTCTGTCTGTCTGTCTGTCTGTCTGTCTGTCTGTCTGTCTGTCTGTCTGTCTGTCTGTCTGTCTGTCTGTCTGTCTGTCTGTCTGTCTGTCTGTCTGTCTGTCTGTCTGTCTGTCTGTCTGTCTGTCTGTCTGTCTGTCTGTCTGTCTGTCTGTCTGTCTGTCTGTCTGTCTGTCTGTCTGTCTGTCTGTCTGTCTGTCTGTCTGTCTGTCTGTCTGTCTGTCTGTCTGTCTGTCTGTCTGTCTGTCTGTCTGTCTGTCTGTCTGTCTGTCTGTCTGTCTGTCTGTCTGTCTGTCTGTCTGTCTGTCTGTCTGTCTGTCTGTCTGTCTGTCTGTCTGTCTGTCTGTCTGTCTGTCTGTCTGTCTGTCTGTCTGTCTGTCTGTCTGTCTGTCTGTCTGTCTGTCTGTCTGTCTGTCTGTCTGTCTGTCTGTCTGTCTGTCTGTCTGTCTGTCTGTCTGTCTGTCTGTCTGTCTGTCTGTCTGTCTGTCTGTCTGTCTGTCTGTCTGTCTGTCTGTCTGTCTGTCTGTCTGTCTGTCTGTCTGTCTGTCTGTCTGTCTGTCTGTCTGTCTGTCTGTCTGTCTGTCTGTCTGTCTGTCTGTCTGTCTGTCTGTCTGTCTGTCTGTCTGTCTGTCTGTCTGTCTGTCTGTCTGTCTGTCTGTCTGTCTGTCTGTCTGTCTGTCTGTCTGTCTGTCTGTCTGTCTGTCTGTCTGTCTGTCTGTCTGTCTGTCTGTCTGTCTGTCTGTCTGTCTGTCTGTCTGTCTGTCTGTCTGTCTGTCTGTCTGTCTGTCTGTCTGTCTGTCTGTCTGTCTGTCTGTCTGTCTGTCTGTCTGTCTGTCTGTCTGTCTGTCTGTCTGTCTGTCTGTCTGTCTGTCTGTCTGTCTGTCTGTCTGTCTGTCTGTCTGTCTGTCTGTCTGTCTGTCTGTCTGTCTGTCTGTCTGTCTGTCTGTCTGTCTGTCTGTCTGTCTGTCTGTCTGTCTGTCTGTCTGTCTGTCTGTCTGTCTGTCTGTCTGTCTGTCTGTCTGTCTGTCTGTCTGTCTGTCTGTCTGTCTGTCTGTCTGTCTGTCTGTCTGTCTGTCTGTCTGTCTGTCTGTCTGTCTGTCTGTCTGTCTGTCTGTCTGTCTGTCTGTCTGTCTGTCTGTATGTCTGTCTGTCTGTCTGTCTGTCTGTCTGTCTGTCTGTCTGTCTGTATGTCTGTCTGTCTGTCTGTCTGTCTGTCTGTCTGTCTGTCTGTCTGTCTGTCTGTCTGTCTGTCTGTCTGTCTGTCTGTCTGTCTGTCTGTCTGTCTGTCTGTCTGTCTGTCTGTCTGTCTGTCTGTCTGTCTGTCTGTCTGTCTGTCTGTCTGTCTGTCTGTCTGTCTGTCTGTCTGTCTGTCTGTCTGTCTGTCTGTCTGTCTGTCTGTCTGTCTGTCTGTCTGTCTGTCTGTCTGTCTGTCTGTCTGTCTGTCTGTCTGTCTGTCTGTCTGTCTGTCTGTCTGTCTGTCTGTCTGTCTGTCTGTCTGTCTGTCTGTCTGTCTGTCTGTCTGTCTGTCTGTCTGTCTGTCTGTCTGTCTGTCTGTCTGTCTGTCTGTCTGTCTGTCTGTCTGTCTGTCTGTCTGTCTGTCTGTCTGTCTGTCTGTCTGTCTGTCTGTCTGTCTGTCTGTCTGTCTGTCTGTCTGTCTGTCTGTCTGTCTGTCTGTCTGTCTGTCTGTCTGTCTGTCTGTCTGTCTGTCTGTCTGTCTGTCTGTCTGTCTGTCTGTCTGTCTGTCTGTCTGTCTGTCTGTCTGTCTGTCTGTCTGTCTGTCTGTCTGTCTGTCTGTCTGTCTGTCTGTCTGTCTGTCTGTCTGTCTGTCTGTCTGTCTGTCTGTCTGTCTGTCTGTCTGTCTGTCTGTCTGTCTGTCTGTCTGTCTGTCTGTCTGTCTGTCTGTCTGTCTGTCTGTCTGTCTGTCTGTCTGTCTGTCTGTCTGTCTGTCTGTCTGTCTGTCTGTCTGTCTGTCTGTCTGTCTGTCTGTCTGTCTGTCTGTCTGTCTGTCTGTCTGTCTGTCTGTCTGTCTGTCTGTCTGTCTGTCTGTCTGTCTGTCTGTCTGTCTGTCTGTCTGTCTGTCTGTCTGTCTGTCTGTCTGTCTGTCTGTCTGTCTGTCTGTCTGTCTGTCTGTCTGTCTGTCTGTCTGTCTGTCTGTCTGTCTGTCTGTCTGTCTGTCTGTCTGTCTGTCTGTCTGTCTGTCTGTCTGTCTGTCTGTCTGTCTGTCTGTCTGTCTGTCTGTCTGTCTGTCTGTCTGTCTGTCTGTCTGTCTGTCTGTCTGTCTGTCTGTCTGTCTGTCTGTCTGTCTGTCTGTCTGTCTGTCTGTCTGTCTGTCTGTCTGTCTGTCTGTCTGTCTGTCTGTCTGTCTGTCTGTCTGTCTGTCTGTCTGTCTGTCTGTCTGTCTGTCTGTCTGTCTGTCTGTCTGTCTGTCTGTCTGTCTGTCTGTCTGTCTGTCTGTCTGTCTGTCTGTCTGTCTGTCTGTCTGTCTGTCTGTCTGTCTGTCTGTCTGTCTGTCTGTCTGTCTGTCTGTCTGTCTGTCTGTCTGTCTGTCTGTCTGTCTGTCTGTCTGTCTGTCTGTCTGTCTGTCTGTCTGTCTGTCTGTCTGTCTGTCTGTCTGTCTGTCTGTCTGTCTGTCTGTCTGTCTGTCTGTCTGTCTGTCTGTCTGTCTGTCTGTCTGTCTGTCTGTCTGTCTGTCTGTCTGTCTGTCTGTCTGTCTGTCTGTCTGTCTGTCTGTCTGTCTGTCTGTCTGTCTGTCTGTCTGTCTGTCTGTCTGTCTGTCTGTCTGTCTGTCTGTCTGTCTGTCTGTCTGTCTGTCTGTCTGTCTGTCTGTCTGTCTGTCTGTCTGTCTGTCTGTCTGTCTGTCTGTCTGTCTGTCTGTCTGTCTGTCTGTCTGTCTGTCTGTCTGTCTGTCTGTCTGTCTGTCTGTCTGTCTGTCTGTCTGTCTGTCTGTCTGTCTGTCTGTCTGTCTGTCTGTCTGTCTGTCTGTCTGTCTGTCTGTCTGTCTGTCTGTCTGTCTGTCTGTCTGTCTGTCTGTCTGTCTGTCTGTCTGTCTGTCTGTCTGTCTGTCTGTCTGTCTGTCTGTCTGTCTGTCTGTCTGTCTGTCTGTCTGTCTGTCTGTCTGTCTGTCTGTCTGTCTGTCTGTCTGTCTGTCTGTCT
>CAWUER010000407.1:0-24549 GCA_963921195.1 Pegoplata infirma | reverse complement strand
GACAGACAGACAGACAGACAGACAGACAGACAGACAGACAGACAGACAGACAGACAGACAGACAGACAGACAGACAGACAGACAGACAGACAGACAGACAGACAGACAGACAGACAGACAGACAGACAGACAGACAGACAGACAGACAGACAGACAGACAGACAGACAGACAGACAGACAGACAGACAGACAGACAGACAGACAGACAGAGACAGACAGACAGACAGACAGACAGACAGACAGACAGACAGACAGACAGACAGACAGACAGACAGACAGACAGACAGACAGACAGACAGACAGACAGACAGACAGACAGACAGACAGACAGACAGACAGACAGACAGACAGACAGACAGACAGACAGACAGACAGACAGACAGACAGACAGACAGACAGACAGACAGACAGACAGACAGACAGACAGACAGACAGACAGACAGACAGACAGACAGACAGACAGACAGACAGACAGACAGACAGACAGACAGACAGACAGACAGACAGACAGACAGACAGACAGACAGACAGACAGACAGACAGACAGACAGACAGACAGACAGACAGACAGACAGACAGACAGACAGACAGACAGACAGACAGACAGACAGACAGACAGACAGACAGACAGACAGACAGACAGACAGACAGACAGACAGACAGACAGACAGACAGACAGACAGACAGACAGACAGACAGACAGACAGACAGACAGACAGACAGACAGACAGACAGACAGACAGACAGACAGACAGACAGACAGACAGACAGACAGACAGACAGACAGACAGACAGACAGACAGACAGACAGACAGACAGACAGACAGACAGACAGACAGACAGACAGACAGACAGACAGACAGACAGACAGACAGACAGACAGACAGACAGACAGACAGACAGACAGACAGACAGACAGACAGACAGACAGACAGACAGACAGACAGACAGACAGACAGACAGACAGACAGACAGACAGACAGACAGACAGACAGACAGACAGACAGACAGACAGACAGACAGACAGACAGACAGACAGACAGACAGACAGACAGACAGACAGACAGACAGACAGACAGACAGACAGACAGACAGACAGACAGACAGACAGACAGACAGACAGACAGACAGACAGACAGACAGACAGACAGACAGACAGACAGACAGACAGACAGACAGACAGACAGACAGACAGACAGACAGACAGACAGACAGACAGACAGACAGACAGACAGACAGACAGACAGACAGACAGACAGACAGACAGACAGACAGACAGACAGACAGACAGACAGACAGACAGACAGACAGACAGACAGACAGACAGACAGACAGACAGACAGACAGACAGACAGACAGACAGACAGACAGACAGACAGACAGACAGACAGACAGACAGACAGACAGACAGACAGACAGACAGACAGACAGACAGACAGACAGACAGACAGACAGACAGACAGACAGACAGACAGACAGACAGACAGACAGACAGACAGACAGACAGACAGACAGACAGACAGACAGACAGACAGACAGACAGACAGACAGACAGACAGACAGACAGACAGACAGACAGACAGACAGACAGACAGACAGACAGACAGACAGACAGACAGACAGACAGACAGACAGACAGACAGACAGACAGACAGACAGACAGACAGACAGACAGACAGACAGACAGACAGACAGACAGACAGACAGACAGACAGACAGACAGACAGACAGACAGACAGACAGACAGACAGACAGACAGACAGACAGACAGACAGACAGACAGACAGACAGACAGACAGACAGACAGACAGACAGACAGACAGACAGACAGACAGACAGACAGACAGACAGACAGACAGACAGACAGACAGACAGACAGACAGACAGACAGACAGACAGACAGACAGACAGACAGACAGACAGACAGACAGACAGACAGACAGACAGACAGACAGACAGACAGACAGACAGACAGACAGACAGACAGACAGACAGACAGACAGACAGACAGACAGACAGACAGACAGACAGACAGACAGACAGACAGACAGACAGACAGACAGACAGACAGACAGACAGACAGACAGACAGACAGACAGACAGACAGACAGACAGACAGACAGACAGACAGACAGACAGACAGACAGACAGACAGACAGACAGACAGACAGACAGACAGACAGACAGACAGACAGACAGACAGACAGACAGACAGACAGACAGACAGACAGACAGACAGACAGACAGACAGACAGACAGACAGACAGACAGACAGACAGACAGACAGACAGACAGACAGACAGACAGACAGACAGACAGACAGACAGACAGACAGACAGACAGACAGACAGACAGACAGACAGACAGACAGACAGACAGACAGACAGACAGACAGACAGACAGACAGACAGACAGACAGACAGACAGACAGACAGACAGACAGACAGACAGACAGACAGACAGACAGACAGACAGACAGACAGACAGACAGACAGACAGACAGACAGACAGACAGACAGACAGACAGACAGACAGACAGACAGACAGACAGACAGACAGACAGACAGACAGACAGACAGACAGACAGACAGACAGACAGACAGACAGACAGACAGACAGACAGACAGACAGACAGACAGACAGACAGACAGACAGACAGACAGACAGACAGACAGACAGACAGACAGACAGACAGACAGACAGACAGACAGACAGACAGACAGACAGACAGACAGACAGACAGACAGACAGACAGACAGACAGACAGACAGACAGACAGACAGACAGACAGACAGACAGACAGACAGACAGACAGACAGACAGACAGACAGACAGACAGACAGACAGACAGACAGACAGACAGACAGACAGACAGACAGACAGACAGACAGACAGACAGACAGACAGACAGACAGACAGACAGACAGACAGACAGACAGACAGACAGACAGACAGACAGACAGACAGACAGACAGACAGACAGACAGACAGACAGACAGACAGACAGACAGACAGACAGACAGACAGACAGACAGACAGACAGACAGACAGACAGACAGACAGACAGACAGACAGACAGACAGACAGACAGACAGACAGACAGACAGACAGACAGACAGACAGACAGACAGACAGACAGACAGACAGACAGACAGACAGACAGACAGACAGACAGACAGACAGACAGACAGACAGACAGACAGACAGACAGACAGACAGACAGACAGACAGACAGACAGACAGACAGACAGACAGACAGACAGACAGACAGACAGACAGACAGACAGACAGACAGACAGACAGACAGACAGACAGACAGACAGACAGACAGACAGACAGACAGACAGACAGACAGACAGACAGACAGACAGACAGACAGACAGACAGACAGACAGACAGACAGACAGACAGACAGACAGACAGACAGACAGACAGACAGACAGACAGACAGACAGACAGACAGACAGACAGACAGACAGACAGACAGACAGACAGACAGACAGACAGACAGACAGACAGACAGACAGACAGACAGACAGACAGACAGACAGACAGACAGACAGACAGACAGACAGACAGACAGACAGACAGACAGACAGACAGACAGACAGACAGACAGACAGACAGACAGACAGACAGACAGACAGACAGACAGACAGACAGACAGACAGACAGACAGACAGACAGACAGACAGACAGACAGACAGACAGACAGACAGACAGACAGACAGACAGACAGACAGACAGACAGACAGACAGACAGACAGACAGACAGACAGACAGACAGACAGACAGACAGACAGACAGACAGACAGACAGACAGACAGACAGACAGACAGACAGACAGACAGACAGACAGACAGACAGACAGACAGACAGACAGACAGACAGACAGACAGACAGACAGACAGACAGACAGACAGACAGACAGACAGACAGACAGACAGACAGACAGACAGACAGACAGACAGACAGACAGACAGACAGACAGACAGACAGACAGACAGACAGACAGACAGACAGACAGACAGACAGACAGACAGACAGACAGACAGACAGACAGACAGACAGACAGACAGACAGACAGACAGACAGACAGACAGACAGACAGACAGACAGACAGACAGACAGACAGACAGACAGACAGACAGACAGACAGACAGACAGACAGACAGACAGACAGACAGACAGACAGACAGACAGACAGACAGACAGACAGACAGACAGACAGACAGACAGACAGACAGACAGACAGACAGACAGACAGACAGACAGACAGACAGACAGACAGACAGACAGACAGACAGACAGACAGACAGACAGACAGACAGACAGACAGACAGACAGACAGACAGACAGACAGACAGACAGACAGACAGACAGACAGACAGACAGACAGACAGACAGACAGACAGACAGACAGACAGACAGACAGACAGACAGACAGACAGACAGACAGACAGACAGACAGACAGACAGACAGACAGACAGACAGACAGACAGACAGACAGACAGACAGACAGACAGACAGACAGACAGACAGACAGACAGACAGACAGACAGACAGACAGACAGACAGACAGACAGACAGACAGACAGACAGACAGACAGACAGACAGACAGACAGACAGACAGACAGACAGACAGACAGACAGACAGACAGACAGACAGACAGACAGACAGACAGACAGACAGACAGACAGACAGACAGACAGACAGACAGACAGACAGACAGACAGACAGACAGACAGACAGACAGACAGACAGACAGACAGACAGACAGACAGACAGACAGACAGACAGACAGACAGACAGACAGACAGACAGACAGACAGACAGACAGACAGACAGACAGACAGACAGACAGACAGACAGACAGACAGACAGACAGACAGACAGACAGACAGACAGACAGACAGACAGACAGACAGACAGACAGACAGACAGACAGACAGACAGACAGACAGACAGACAGACAGACAGACAGACAGACAGACAGACAGACAGACAGACAGACAGACAGACAGACAGACAGACAGACAGACAGACAGACAGACAGACAGACAGACAGACAGACAGACAGACAGACAGACAGACAGACAGACAGACAGACAGACAGACAGACAGACAGACAGACAGACAGACAGACAGACAGACAGACAGACAGACAGACAGACAGACAGACAGACAGACAGACAGACAGACAGACAGACAGACAGACAGACAGACAGACAGACAGACAGACAGACAGACAGACAGACAGACAGACAGACAGACAGACAGACAGACAGACAGACAGACAGACAGACAGACAGACAGACAGACAGACAGACAGACAGACAGACAGACAGACAGACAGACAGACAGACAGACAGACAGACAGACAGACAGACAGACAGACAGACAGACAGACAGACAGACAGACAGACAGACAGACAGACAGACAGACAGACAGACAGACAGACAGACAGACAGACAGACAGACAGACAGACAGACAGACAGACAGACAGACAGACAGACAGACAGACAGACAGACAGACAGACAGACAGACAGACAGACAGACAGACAGACAGACAGACAGACAGACAGACAGACAGACAGACAGACAGACAGACAGACAGACAGACAGACAGACAGACAGACAGACAGACAGACAGACAGACAGACAGACAGACAGACAGACAGACAGACAGACAGACAGACAGACAGACAGACAGACAGACAGACAGACAGACAGACAGACAGACAGACAGACAGACAGACAGACAGACAGACAGACAGACAGACAGACAGACAGACAGACAGACAGACAGACAGACAGACAGACAGACAGACAGACAGACAGACAGACAGACAGACAGACAGACAGACAGACAGACAGACAGACAGACAGACAGACAGACAGACAGACAGACAGACAGACAGACAGACAGACAGACAGACAGACAGACAGACAGACAGACAGACAGACAGACAGACAGACAGACAGACAGACAGACAGACAGACAGACAGACAGACAGACAGACAGACAGACAGACAGACAGACAGACAGACAGACAGACAGACAGACAGACAGACAGACAGACAGACAGACAGACAGACAGACAGACAGACAGACAGACAGACAGACAGACAGACAGACAGACAGACAGACAGACAGACAGACAGACAGACAGACAGACAGACAGACAGACAGACAGACAGACAGACAGACAGACAGACAGACAGACAGACAGACAGACAGACAGACAGACAGACAGACAGACAGACAGACAGACAGACAGACAGACAGACAGACAGACAGACAGACAGACAGACAGACAGACAGACAGACAGACAGACAGACAGACAGACAGACAGACAGACAGACAGACAGACAGACAGACAGACAGACAGACAGACAGACAGACAGACAGACAGACAGACAGACAGACAGACAGACAGACAGACAGACAGACAGACAGACAGACAGACAGACAGACAGACAGACAGACAGACAGACAGACAGACAGACAGACAGACAGACAGACAGACAGACAGACAGACAGACAGACAGACAGACAGACAGACAGACAGACAGACAGACAGACAGACAGACAGACAGACAGACAGACAGACAGACAGACAGACAGACAGACAGACAGACAGACAGACAGACAGACAGACAGACAGACAGACAGACAGACAGACAGACAGACAGACAGACAGACAGACAGACAGACAGACAGACAGACAGACAGACAGACAGACAGACAGACAGACAGACAGACAGACAGACAGACAGACAGACAGACAGACAGACAGACAGACAGACAGACAGACAGACAGACAGACAGACAGACAGACAGACAGACAGACAGACAGACAGACAGACAGACAGACAGACAGACAGACAGACAGACAGACAGACAGACAGACAGACAGACAGACAGACAGACAGACAGACAGACAGACAGACAGACAGACAGACAGACAGACAGACAGACAGACAGACAGACAGACAGACAGACAGACAGACAGACAGACAGACAGACAGACAGACAGACAGACAGACAGACAGACAGACAGACAGACAGACAGACAGACAGACAGACAGACAGACAGACAGACAGACAGACAGACAGACAGACAGACAGACAGACAGACAGACAGACAGACAGACAGACAGACAGACAGACAGACAGACAGACAGACAGACAGACAGACAGACAGACAGACAGACAGACAGACAGACAGACAGACAGACAGACAGACAGACAGACAGACAGACAGACAGACAGACAGACAGACAGACAGACAGACAGACAGACAGACAGACAGACAGACAGACAGACAGACAGACAGACAGACAGACAGACAGACAGACAGACAGACAGACAGACAGACAGACAGACAGACAGACAGACAGACAGACAGACAGACAGACAGACAGACAGACAGACAGACAGACAGACAGACAGACAGACAGACAGACAGACAGACAGACAGACAGACAGACAGACAGACAGACAGACAGACAGACAGACAGACAGACAGACAGACAGACAGACAGACAGACAGACAGACAGACAGACAGACAGACAGACAGACAGACAGACAGACAGACAGACAGACAGACAGACAGACAGACAGACAGACAGACAGACAGACAGACAGACAGACAGACAGACAGACAGACAGACAGACAGACAGACAGACAGACAGACAGACAGACAGACAGACAGACAGACAGACAGACAGACAGACAGACAGACAGACAGACAGACAGACAGACAGACAGACAGACAGACAGACAGACAGACAGACAGACAGACAGACAGACAGACAGACAGACAGACAGACAGACAGACAGACAGACAGACAGACAGACAGACAGACAGACAGACAGACAGACAGACAGACAGACAGACAGACAGACAGACAGACAGACAGACAGACAGACAGACAGACAGACAGACAGACAGACAGACAGACAGACAGACAGACAGACAGACAGACAGACAGACAGACAGACAGACAGACAGACAGACAGACAGACAGACAGACAGACAGACAGACAGACAGACAGACAGACAGACAGACAGACAGACAGACAGACAGACAGACAGACAGACAGACAGACAGACAGACAGACAGACAGACAGACAGACAGACAGACAGACAGACAGACAGACAGACAGACAGACAGACAGACAGACAGACAGACAGACAGACAGACAGACAGACAGACAGACAGACAGACAGACAGACAGACAGACAGACAGACAGACAGACAGACAGACAGACAGACAGACAGACAGACAGACAGACAGACAGACAGACAGACAGACAGACAGACAGACAGACAGACAGACAGACAGACAGACAGACAGACAGACAGACAGACAGACAGACAGACAGACAGACAGACAGACAGACAGACAGACAGACAGACAGACAGACAGACAGACAGACAGACAGACAGACAGACAGACAGACAGACAGACAGACAGACAGACAGACAGACAGACAGACAGACAGACAGACAGACAGACAGACAGACAGACAGACAGACAGACAGACAGACAGACAGACAGACAGACAGACAGACAGACAGACAGACAGACAGACAGACAGACAGACAGACAGACAGACAGACAGACAGACAGACAGACAGACAGACAGACAGACAGACAGACAGACAGACAGACAGACAGACAGACAGACAGACAGACAGACAGACAGACAGACAGACAGACAGACAGACAGACAGACAGACAGACAGACAGACAGACAGACAGACAGACAGACAGACAGACAGACAGACAGACAGACAGACAGACAGACAGACAGACAGACAGACAGACAGACAGACAGACAGACAGACAGACAGACAGACAGACAGACAGACAGACAGACAGACAGACAGACAGACAGACAGACAGACAGACAGACAGACAGACAGACAGACAGACAGACAGACAGACAGACAGACAGACAGACAGACAGACAGACAGACAGACAGACAGACAGACAGACAGACAGACAGACAGACAGACAGACAGACAGACAGACAGACAGACAGACAGACAGACAGACAGACAGACAGACAGACAGACAGACAGACAGACAGACAGACAGACAGACAGACAGACAGACAGACAGACAGACAGACAGACAGACAGACAGACAGACAGACAGACAGACAGACAGACAGACAGACAGACAGACAGACAGACAGACAGACAGACAGACAGACAGACAGACAGACAGACAGACAGACAGACAGACAGACAGACAGACAGACAGACAGACAGACAGACAGACAGACAGACAGACAGACAGACAGACAGACAGACAGACAGACAGACAGACAGACAGACAGACAGACAGACAGACAGACAGACAGACAGACAGACAGACAGACAGACAGACAGACAGACAGACAGACAGACAGACAGACAGACAGACAGACAGACAGACAGACAGACAGACAGACAGACAGACAGACAGACAGACAGACAGACAGACAGACAGACAGACAGACAGACAGACAGACAGACAGACAGACAGACAGACAGACAGACAGACAGACAGACAGACAGACAGACAGACAGACAGACAGACAGACAGACAGACAGACAGACAGACAGACAGACAGACAGACAGACAGACAGACAGACAGACAGACAGACAGACAGACAGACAGACAGACAGACAGACAGACAGACAGACAGACAGACAGACAGACAGACAGACAGACAGACAGACAGACAGACAGACAGACAGACAGACAGACAGACAGACAGACAGACAGACAGACAGACAGACAGACAGACAGACAGACAGACAGACAGACAGACAGACAGACAGACAGACAGACAGACAGACAGACAGACAGACAGACAGACAGACAGACAGACAGACAGACAGACAGACAGACAGACAGACAGACAGACAGACAGACAGACAGACAGACAGACAGACAGACAGACAGACAGACAGACAGACAGACAGACAGACAGACAGACAGACAGACAGACAGACAGACAGACAGACAGACAGACAGACAGACAGACAGACAGACAGACAGACAGACAGACAGACAGACAGACAGACAGACAGACAGACAGACAGACAGACAGACAGACAGACAGACAGACAGACAGACAGACAGACAGACAGACAGACAGACAGACAGACAGACAGACAGACAGACAGACAGACAGACAGACAGACAGACAGACAGACAGACAGACAGACAGACAGACAGACAGACAGACAGACAGACAGACAGACAGACAGACAGACAGACAGACAGACAGACAGACAGACAGACAGACAGACAGACAGACAGACAGACAGACAGACAGACAGACAGACAGACAGACAGACAGACAGACAGACAGACAGACAGACAGACAGACAGACAGACAGACAGACAGACAGACAGACAGACAGACAGACAGACAGACAGACAGACAGACAGACAGACAGACAGACAGACAGACAGACAGACAGACAGACAGACAGACAGACAGACAGACAGACAGACAGACAGACAGACAGACAGACAGACAGACAGACAGACAGACAGACAGACAGACAGACAGACAGACAGACAGACAGACAGACAGACAGACAGACAGACAGACAGACAGACAGACAGACAGACAGACAGACAGACAGACAGACAGACAGACAGACAGACAGACAGACAGACAGACAGACAGACAGACAGACAGACAGACAGACAGACAGACAGACAGACAGACAGACAGACAGACAGACAGACAGACAGACAGACAGACAGACAGACAGACAGACAGACAGACAGACAGACAGACAGACAGACAGACAGACAGACAGACAGACAGACAGACAGACAGACAGACAGACAGACAGACAGACAGACAGACAGACAGACAGACAGACAGACAGACAGACAGACAGACAGACAGACAGACAGACAGACAGACAGACAGACAGACAGACAGACAGACAGACAGACAGACAGACAGACAGACAGACAGACAGACAGACAGACAGACAGACAGACAGACAGACAGACAGACAGACAGACAGACAGACAGACAGACAGACAGACAGACAGACAGACAGACAGACAGACAGACAGACAGACAGACAGACAGACAGACAGACAGACAGACAGACAGACAGACAGACAGACAGACAGACAGACAGACAGACAGACAGACAGACAGACAGACAGACAGACAGACAGACAGACAGACAGACAGACAGACAGACAGACAGACAGACAGACAGACAGACAGACAGACAGACAGACAGACAGACAGACAGACAGACAGACAGACAGACAGACAGACAGACAGACAGACAGACAGACAGACAGACAGACAGACAGACAGACAGACAGACAGACAGACAGACAGACAGACAGACAGACAGACAGACAGACAGACAGACAGACAGACAGACAGACAGACAGACAGACAGACAGACAGACAGACAGACAGACAGACAGACAGACAGACAGACAGACAGACAGACAGACAGACAGACAGACAGACAGACAGACAGACAGACAGACAGACAGACAGACAGACAGACAGACAGACAGACAGACAGACAGACAGACAGACAGACAGACAGACAGACAGACAGACAGACAGACAGACAGACAGACAGACAGACAGACAGACAGACAGACAGACAGACAGACAGACAGACAGACAGACAGACAGACAGACAGACAGACAGACAGACAGACAGACAGACAGACAGACGGACGGACGGACGGACGGACGGACATCGCTAGATCGACTTAAAATCGATCGAGGATCATAAATATATATACTTTATGGGGTCCTAGACCAATATTTCGAGGTGTTACAAACGGAATGACAAACTTATATATACCCTCTATCACTAGAGTGGAGGGTATAAAAACAAATTAAGGAAAACTTTTATGCTTTTCTAAGTATTTGCATGTACTATCTTAAAGTTTATTTTCTTTGTTTTAAGTAAAACCACCTTATATTAAGATAAGTTGAAGTAAATTCAAAAAAATTTGCTTACTTAAATTAATAACAGCCCGAGTAAAAATTTTTATATGATGCAATATATAATGATATATGACACAATATATATTAATACGCAATTTGATCCGAATAATGGTGGATGTTTTTGCATTAAAAAAGATCTACTTGTATAAAATATGATTTGATTTCATCCGAGTTTTGACCAGACATTGCCTTATATTGGTGGATCTAATTAGATCTAATTGCACAAAAACATATAAAATCCTGGTGTTTTTTGGTTTGGGTTGAGATACACCACAGGTCAACGATACATTCACCAAACATATAATTTTCAAAAACAAAAAAAATGTTTGGGTACGCTTCGAACCAGATAGGTGATATACATAACCCTAACAAGGAAATGTTTAGGAACATTTTAAAATTTTTTTTATAGTTTGCCTAAAAAACTTAGAAAATTTTTTGTTAATTGGAAATATATATAGTTTAATATGGAACAGAATAAGTTATATATAATGTTATGTTAAATTATACGGAAAAACAAATTTTGTATTGACCCTCATATAATTTTATATAATTATATCAACCGTACACCTTTTAATCCGAATCATGATTAAATTATATATTACTACATATGACTGCATTAAAAAAATTTAGAAAATATCTCACGGATGTATAATCATACATAATTTATTATGTTTGTATCAAGTTATATATTGTAATATATGTTTATTTTTACTCGGGAGTGTTTATTTAATTTCAGTATAGCTATTTTTTTCAGTGTAGTGGACATAATCCCTGTAATGGGGATTATGGCCATTATAATGTGGTCATTATCCCCATAAATATGGGAATTATGCCCGCTTTTTATAGGGACTATGTGCATAAATCCCAGATTTATGTTAATAATGACCACGTAACAAATGGCCATAATCCCCATTACAGGGTTATGTCCACTATACTAGTTGGTCATAATCCCAAAAATTGTATTTTGTTTTTTATACCCTCCAACTACAGTATGGGGGTATACTCACTTTGTCATTCCGTTTGTAACTCATCGAAATATCGGTCAGGGACCCCATAAAGTATATGGGGCATTCCAAGCCAAATCACTCACTTTTAGACCCGACCCCTTTCGTTTTTTTTTATTTTTGGATATGTTTTAGTACTTATTAAATGCAACTTGGACACCAATTTTCAGCCTTTTATTTCAAGATGGTGTTGAGTAATCAATTTTTAAAAATGGCCATTTTCTCAAAAAAATTAAAAAATTGAAATTTTTAATTAATTTTGACCATTAAAAAATATAGATATTTTAAAAAAAGTTGGACAACGTTTTGTTGGTATTTAAATGTAGTTTTAGAAAAAAAATATGAAAAAATTATTCGAAGTAATTATCACTTATTTTTTGACGTTTAAAAATTAAAATCGACTTTTTGAAAAAGTCCGAAACCTTCGATTTTTTTGTTAAAAACTATAAAAATTCTACTCTAAATTACGCAACTTTTAAGCCATAATTCGAGATGTGATCACAATTCTTTCTATTTTTTTTTAAATTTTTTAAAATTGCACCTTTAATTTTTTGGCTCTGATTTATTTTATACTAGCTGTTTCGCACCCGGCGTTGCCCGGGTTGAAAAAAATGTTATATAATGAATAACAGTTTGTAATGCCCTATGGTTGCATCCTCGGTTAGCACTACATCTGGTGAAAATTTCAATTTCGCATTACTTTACACCACTTCTGTCCAATCGCTCGCTGATATGACCCATTATTCCCGCCTTGTTTAGTACTCGACGTTTAAGCGTGATAACCGAATAGGCAGAAATATCTTTCAATATATTATAAATGGGTGTGGCAATTTACGTCCCTTTGTTCGATCGCACACTGATATGGGCCCGCATCGCTTAGTCAGTTATTAAAAATTAGCTCAGCCGTTTTTGCGTGATTGCGGAACTGGCAAAAATACACGCCTTTGTCCAATCACGCGCTAATATGGCATATTGTTCCCGCCTCGGTTAGTAAGTACTATATGTATTGAAATTTTATTAAAATCAGTTAAGGCGCTTAAGCGTAATTACGGAACAGACAGAAAATAACGTTCAGTGTGGTGCAAAGGGGCGTGACAACTTACGCCCCGTGGTCTAAACACGCTCTATTATGGTTTGTTATTCCCGTTTTGGAAGTACTATATGTGGTGAAAAATCCATTAAAATCGGTTAAGCCGTTTAAGCATGATTATGGGACAGGCAGAAATAACTTTCAATGTGATACAAAAGAGCGTGGGATTTTACTCCCCTTTGTCAAACCACACTCTTTTGTGGCCTATAGTTCCTGCCTCGGTTAGTACTATCTGCGGTGGAAATTTCTTCAAAATCAGTTAAGCCGAATAAGCGTGATTGCGAAAAAGGCAGAAAGGAGGTGCAATAAATTTAACAGGGCGTGTCATTTTATGCCCCTTTGTCCGATCGCTCATTTTATGTTCTATAGTTCCCGCCTCGTGTTAATTGATTCAGCCGTTGATGCGTAATTGCGGAACAAAAGAGTGATGCAACTAATTCCACTTTGTCCAAACACGCTTTATTATGGCAGTCAAAAATAATTTGAAATTAACACAAAGAGCGGCATTTTAAAACGCCTTTGCCCAATAACGTGCTGATATGGCATATTGTTCCCGCTTCGGTTAGTACTATCTGTGTTGAAAATTGCAATAAAATCTGTTCAGCCGTTTAAGAGTGATTACGGAACTGCCAGAAATAACTTTCAATGTAATACAAAGGGGCGTGGACTTTTACGCCCATCCGTCAGAGCGCCCTCCTATTATAACCTATAGTGCCCGCCTGGGTTAGTACTATGTGTGGTGAAATTTTCATTAAAATCGGTTCAGGCGTTTTTACGGGATTACGGGACAGGGGCGTGGCATTTCCGCCCCTTTGTGTGATCGCCGCCCTATTATGAACTTTATTTCCAGCTTGGATGTATGTGGTGAAAATTTCTTTAAAATCGGTTCAGCCGTTTAAGTGTAATTGCTGAAAAGGCAGAAATAATGTTCAATATAATACAAAGGGCGTGGCATTTTACGCCCACTTGGCCGATCGGTCTCTCTTATGGCCTATAGTTCCCGTCTCGGTTAGTACTATCTGTGGTGAAGATTTCATGTAAATCGGTTCAGCCGTTAATCCATGATTGTGGACAGACAGACAGAAAAACCAAAGGATGCCACGCCCCTTTGTAAGGATGTTATATTAACAAAAAGTGGGCGTAAAAAGAGGTGTGGCCTCCAATCAAGATGCGGGATGGCATATATTTCCTTGCAAAAAACGCCCTTTCAGCATGCCAAATTGCATGATTATCGGTAACAAACATCCAAATATAGTTCAACAACCAAATATATTGAAAAATCTGAAATTCACAAAAAATGGGCGTAAAAGGGGGCGGGGCATCCAATCGAGATGCCATTGGTCGCATTTTTCATTCCAGAAAATTCTCTATCTACATGCCAACTTTCATTTCAATCGGTTCAGTAGTTTTTTTCTGAAAGCGACACAAACAAACAAACAAACAAACAAACTAACATGTCATTTTTATATATATATAATAGAGTGTCCCTTATTTTGGAAATGTTGGAAATCTTGAGACGGTACCCGCTCATTTTTTTCCTTTTGACTTAAAAATAACTCAGGAAAAATTTTACGCCCCTAGGACCACGCCTTCCCTACGCGACGGGGCCTTAAAGAGCGGGGCCTAAAAAATCATTTTTCCATACAAACCAAAAAAATTTTTTTTTTATTTTTAATTTTTTTGTTATTAATTATTATATTACTTGGTTTGCTTATTCACGACAAAAAATTTGATTTTGGAGGGATAAGTCTTTCAGCGCTAAAAAATTTTTCGCAAAAAAAAAATTTGGGCGGCCGGGGTCCTACAGTAAAAAATTTTTAAAAAATATTTTTTTTTAGTTTTGACCAGCAACGGTTTTAGTTGCTATGTTGCTTTAAATGATATATATTCCAAAAAAAAAAATTATTCATATCTGTGACATCTTTATCTTTTTCGAAAAAAAAAATTTTGAGCCGTAGGAATCCTACGGTAAAAAATTTTTAAAAAATATTTTTTTTTAGTTTTGAAAAGCAATGGTTTTAGTTTTTATGTTGTTTTTAATGATATATATTCCAAAAAAAATATTATTCATATTTGTGACATTTTTATCGTGTATCGAAAAAAATCATCAATGCATTTTTTACCCTTTTTTAGAACACGATTAAGATGTCACAGATACAAAAAATATTTTTTTATGAATATATATCATTTAAAGCAACATAGCAGCTAAAACCGTTGCTGGTCAAAACTAAAAAAAAATATTTTTTAAAAATTTTTTACTGTAGGACCCCGGCGGCTCAAAATTTTTTTTTGCTAAAAATTTTTTAGCGCTGAAAGACTTATCCCACCAAAATCAAATTTTTTGTTGTGAATAAGCAAACCAAGTAATATAATAAATAATAACAAAAAAATTAAAAATCAAAAAAAAAATTTTTTGGTTTGTATGGAAAAATGATTTTTTAGGCCCCGCTCTTTAAGGGCCCGTCGCGTAGGGAAGGCGTGGTCCTAGGGGCGTAAAATTTTTCCTGAGTTATTTTTAAGTCAAAAGGAAAAAAATGAGCGGGTACCGTCTCAAGATTTCCAACATTTCCAAAATAAGGGACACTCTAATATATAAGGATGGTGCTCCAAAAAAATAAATTGGTAGATATTGACCCTAACTTACCCTAGATATATTCATTTCGAGGTAAAAATACGTCTCACAAAAATTTAGGACGATCGGAAATGGGTAAGGCGTTTAGCGTGGTCCTTGAAGTTAAAAAAACGGATTACAAGAAAAAATATGAATTTTTTTCTGTTTTCACAATTTTTTTGGTATTTTAAGTTAAGTTTTAATTCAAGTGATTACAGAATTTTGATGTGGAGTAAAATGCCTTTCTAATAAGGTACTAAAAACTAAAATCGGTTGAAAATCAGCTAAGTTATTACAACTTCCCCAGGCATCTAGCGTATGTCATACCACTTGATTAAAGAATACGAGTCCCTTTTTTTAAAATTTATTGAAATTTTGTACTGTAATAACATTTTTTCATTATTCATGTTTCAGTGTAATATTTTTTTGGTTTTTCCAAATTTTAAAACAAAAAAAAAAAATTTTTTTTTTAAATAGAGATTTCAAATGGGTGTTGAAAATGCAGGCATTTTTAGCATTAATTTAAAGCATGTTAACAAAACACAATATGAAAAATACTTGTCATCTAAATACATTTGAACTTGAAGAATAAAAAAATGTTATTACAGTAGAAAATTTCAATGAATTTCAAAAATCGGATTGTATTGCTTAATCAAGTGGTCTGCCATACGTTAGATGCCTGGGGATGTTGTAATAACTTGGCTGATTTTCAACCGATTTTAGTTTTTGGTACCTTATTAGAGAGGCATTTTACTCCGTATTATAATTCTGTAACAACTTGAATTTAAACTTAACTTCAAATACCAAAAAAATTGAGAAAACAGAAAAAAATTCATATTTTTCCTTGTAATCCGTTTTCTAAACTTCAAGACCCCTGCGGAACGCCTTACCCATGTCCGATCGTTCTTAATTTTTGTGAGGCGTATTTTTACCTCAAAATGAATATATCTAGGGTAAGTTAGGGTCAGTATCTACCAATTTAATTTTTTTGGAGCACCATATAAAATAAATCAGAGTAAAAAAATAAAATGTGCAATTTTCAAAATTTAAAAAAAAAATAGAAAAAATTGCGATCACATCTTGAATTATGGCTTAAAAGTAGCGTTATTTAGAGTAGAACTTTTAGACGTTTAAAAAAAAAAATCGAAGGTTTCGGACTTTTTCAAAAAGTCGATTTTAATTTTTAAACGTTAAAAAATAAGTGATAATAACTTCGAATAATTTTTTAAATATTTTTTTCTAAAATCACATTTAAATACCAACAAAACGTTGTCCAACTTTTTTCAAGATATCAATATTTTTAACTGGTCAAAATTAATTGAAAATTTTAATTTTTTAATTTTTTTGAAAAAATCGCTATTTTGAAAAATTGATTACTTAACACCATCTTGGAATAAATGGCTGAGTCCAAGTTGCATTTAATAAGTACTAAAACATATCCAAAAATAAAATAAATCGAAAGGGGTCGGGTCTAAAATTGAGTGATTTGGTTTGGAATGCCCCATATATATTTTTGATTTATGATCGATTCTAAGACTTTTCCAGAATGTCCGTATGTTCGTCCGTCCGTTTGATGTCAGAAAAAGTTCAACGTCCTGCACTTGGACCCAGAAAATAAAAAACAATTTTTGCCCGCCCCCTTTTGTGGGGATGGATATTAAAAATATATTTAAATAACGATAAAATTGTGTAACTTAAGCTCAAAAAGCGTAATAAATGAAATTTTAAACATTTATCGCGTGTTTTTATGTGTCCCCTAATGACCCCTACTATTTTTTATATTTTTTTTATGTTGGAGGGTATTAAAGATTCGACACAGCCGAATTTAACACTCTCACTTGTTTTGTTTCAAAAGTTTTTCTGCGTAGCCGGCCTTTGGCCGGGCTTAGGAATTACAAATTCCATAAATTAATTTAGCGGCTTCGTTAAACTCATCCTCTCTGCAGAAAAGGGGATTATTACCAAAATTGCTTTAGACATAATCCCCATAATGTGAATGGGGGTTATGACCGAAAAAAGTTCGGTCGTAATCCTAACAGAGAACGGACATAATCCCCATTGGGATTGTGACCGTTTTGGAATCGGTCAAAGTCCCCACAACTATTGTGGGGATTATGACCGTGATGACTTCGGTCATCCCCATTTCCGTTATAGGGGTTATGTCCGTGGGGATTATGTCCTGTCACCGCTTTATAAAACTCCAAATTTCATAAAAATCGGATTATAAACAACAAATTGGCAAGTACTTTAAGCTTTTGTATGCAAAAGAGGTCCTACATTGGAGGCCCTGGAGATGCACCTATTGGACTTTATGGGGCCCACCGCCCAAACTTAAGCTCAAAAGTACCTTGGCTATAATTGGTATAAATTTTACTGCAATCAGTTCAGTATACTCAAAAAAAAAAGACTTAACTTAAACTTTTGAAAAATTTTCTTCAAAAAAGTTGGAAAATTTTCTTAACTGTTAAAAAAAATTTTAGTTCATGTACTGTTAAATAGTCCATAATTTTCCTTTAATGGAATTCCCTGAGATGGTAAGTCCTCAGAGTTTGTGAAATTTTAGGGACAAAAGGATCGTTGCTTGTCAAGCGAAATAAGGTCCAAGTAGCGGGTTTATAGGTCCAAATTCTTGTAGAATAATTATTATTGAGTTGCAGATTTTAAAAATCACAGCGAATTGCAAATACATTTGCCCAAAAATGCGTAATCGTCAAATGGTAAATTTTTTCACCAAGAAAAATAAGGGGGAAGGAGAGGGGTTAGGGGCCCAATTTTTTGTTTCATAACTTTTATTTGGTCAAGGATCACGACAATGAACAGAAAATCTAAATCGCTTCGGCAGAAAATTTCTGGTCGTGAAAGGGTTAAAAATATGAAATTAACTAATTTTTAGGAAATACTTCCTCATCAGAAATGTTTTTTTTAAAGTAAAAAAATTACAAATTTTTTCCCATTTTCAAGTTCAAATTGGTCATTTTTTTTAAGAAAAATATGGACAATGAAGCTAAATCAGTATAAATTTTCTTTGGATTAGTTGTACTTACTGAATGGCCGAATTATTTCCAAAAAAAAATCGAAACCACTGTGGAAGAACAGAGTTTTTGCACGAAGGTATATTTGAATTAAATGGAGATGGTTTGGTCAGACATTTCGTTCGAAATTTACAGCTGTATTATGTTTTGTATTTAGTACACAAATTCTCATTATGTCTACTTGCATACGAATACAAGACTTAAGGTCGAGTAAGTCTTTCAAAATGTCCAAACCATTCAATTTAAAACAGACAACTTTATAAATAGTTTCTTGAAAATTGTTACTTTGACCACATCATCGTAATGATTAGTAATGAAATATGACCTTGAGCTAGAATAATAATAAAAAATATTAAAAATAGTCGGGATGTCAAAAATCCTGGGATTGAAAATCATAAATTCCGAGATTCGGGATTCGCACAATCCCGAAAATCCTTGAATCAGGATTACGGGATTTGAAAACCTAGAAGGAACTTTAAACAATAAAACATGGCAATGAAGCTAAATAATAGTCAATTTTCCTTGAATTTAGTTCCTTATCAAATTTTTTAAGTTAATTTTTTCTGACAAGGGAAGTATCTCAACCCTTATGAACCGATTTGCATGAAACTTGAAATATATATAAAAGAGACAATTCTAAGGTTGGGGTATCTCGGCTTATCGGCCATATCGGGGATTTAGGGGTACAAAACAGGGGTAAAAAAATGGCGAAAAAATTGTTTTTTGGATTTTTCAGCCATTTTTTTCTACACTCAAAAAATTATGTAGGTAAATTCCAGTGAATATTCACTTAAAACAAATGAAATTTTATTTAAAAGCCATTCCACTGTTTTTTCATTTAAAATAAAAACACATTACAGTCAATTTTAAATGTTAATTTAATGACTAACCAAAACATTAAAAAACTAGTGAATATTCAGTTATTTTGTATTGAAAAACAGTAAAACTATAGAAGAAATTTTTTACTGCCGAAAATAAATGTAACAGAAAATTCGTTTTTAATACAGTAAATTATTTTTTTTTAAACTACAGAAACAGTAAAAAAATTAAATCCTTTATAAAATAAGTGATTTTTCTTTTAAAATGACTTTACTTTTACTTTTTAAAATAACCTACAAACAGTTAATGACATAATTTTCTTAGTGTAAGAAACTATATGATGTTTACATATGAAACGAAAAGGTTTTTTAATGCCTATCGGACGGTGGCATAATCTTGTAAAAATTCGGCTTCGATAAATATCTTTTTCATAAAAATGTGTAAATTTTGTGGTGTATTTATATGAAGACATATACCTACGATATTCATATGAATACCAAATTTTTTAAATTTAAGTCTACACCTATTTTTACTCTAGACGATATTCCTGTTATTTCGAGAGTTATCGAAATTCTCCCGAGGGTCCACATTGTTTCATAAGGGGACAACGAAATTTTTAAACACTGATATGGCCGATAAGCCGAGACAGCCCAACCTTAAAATCGTCTCTTTTATATATATTTTAAGTTTCAGGCAAATCGGATCATAGTGCAGTGAACTTTGCTACCACCATTTCAAATTAGGCTTAATTATTTACAAATTTTGTCAATTCTGAACCTTTTATTCTTTAAACAATTTAAAGCTTTTAATTCTTTAAACAATTTGTTTAATTTTATTTTTGGCATGTAGACTAAAGGGCACCATGTGAATGATTTTTTCAAATATGATATTTTTAGTCGCTGTTTAGGAAGCAGTAGGCACATGCGCTTGATTGATTTATACACAATTATTTAAATAGACGTCACCTACATACACATAAATAAATATTTAAATACATATGGTACATAAGCTTAACAAATACCCAAGATATTATTTATTGTGTTCAAGCTGGCTGTAGGTATTATAAATTTATGCATTTTTAAAACGCCTTTTTGAAATTTTTATTTGAGAAGTGCTGTACATTTAATAAAATTGGCAATATTGATTTATCCAATCAATTTCTAATGTAGGATTCTTCAGTGAAAAAACATGCTGGAAAAAGTACCTTCTGGTAATTCCGTTTCTTAGGGGTCACAAAATTGTAATTGTTAAATATCGTAGGATGATTCGGTAAAAAAAAAATTTTAAAAAAGTACTTTTTGTAAATTCCGTCTCTAACGGGGGTAATAAAGTGTACTTATAGAAGCTTAGAATTTGGAACGTAGGATCCATTGGTAAAAAAAAAAACATTCTAAATAAAATAATTTGTTTCGAAATTTAGTTTCTAAAGATGTAAAAAATTTTAATTTTGTTAATTTTTAAATATCCTCAAATAATAACACTGTGACACAATTGAAGGGTCATTTCTTAGGGCCTCAACAAAACCAAGACAGTTTGAAAGTACTTGTGTGTAGTAGTAAAAACGACAATGGTTTTTGCTCTGTAACGTCTCAAATTTTTTTTATAGCCCACTGAAATTTTTATTTTTTTTAAAGGCGATTGAAAAAAGACGCAAAAAATAACGTATCTGTTCTTTTGAGCTTAAAATAGTGTTTGGATGTCTTCTATAGAATTTGATGGGGAATTTTTTCTAGAGTATATTAACCCTCTTTCTGCCGTATTTATTGGTCATTTAAGTACTTTTCTTAAGAAATGGCTCTAAAGTCTACTAAGACTTGCGTTTAAAGGGTTAAAATGTTCTACGAATATGTTCTGCATCAAATTTCACTAGGGGTTACTGAAGGCAGAAAGTTCGACTGGTATAATGAAAATGCAGAAGAAATATAAATTGTAAAGTGTCTTTCATTTTTTTATATTTTTGCCAGAAATTGTATACAATTGAATAGTTCATGCGAATAAGGACGAATAGACCACTTTTTCGCAAACACGTTTTTTTGCATAAATGCATTTTATTAGCAGAGCCCTACAATCCTATGCAGAAATTTTGGGGAAATTTTGACTTTTAAGGCTAAAAAAATGACTTTAAAAGTGCAATAATTCGTATATTTTTATATTTTTGTTTAAATTGGGAGTGAACTAACGCACAATTTTGATTAAATACAACACAAAAACATACAAAATTTTTACTTTCGGTAACAATGTGTTAAAAGAACATTACGAGGAACAAACCACACTTATTATATTGGCAAACAATTTTACCGTTCTTGAGTTATAAGACTTTAAAGTGTGGAAAGCAAAAAGGGCGAATATCCATCCTTAACAAAATATTATATAAAAATTATTTAGCTGCGAGTTTAAAATTGATATTAGGTAAAATTGGAAATTGTACACAAAAAAAAAACAATCTTAGCACATACAAACAAATTAACCAGATTTGCGAAAAAAAAACAACAATTTTTTCATGTCCTTTTATGTTACATCGTAATATGCAGTCAAGGGTTAATATTATAATTCCTAAAAATGTATTTAGTGTCATAAAGAATTACTACTGCATCAAAAGGCAGGAATATTAAAAAAAAAATTAAAAAAAAAAATTTTTTTGCATGTCCTTGCGATCCTTAAATGGTGTATCCTCGAAGTCCTTAAAGTGTTACAAACAAATACCAACCATAGTTCGTCAAGTTTTGCAAGTCTCGTGAAAATGTAGTCAAAATCTGCTGCAAATAACACATTTTTATTCAAATTTCAATACATTTTTTTGGATATTCGCCCTTTTTACATTTAAGCAAAAAATTGAAGTCCAATTTTTGGAAAGTTCTCTTTCGAATACCTTAGTAAAATTTTGTATATAGGTAGATGTGACTTAAACCTTTAAGCTAATACCAAAAAGTTGACAAAAATATTATTTTTTAACCGTTTCCTGCGTTTTTATTGTCCCCTGTAAAATTCTACAAATGGTCTATTCGTCTTTATTCGCATGAACTATTCAATTGTAACTAAAAAATATAGAAAAAAATATAAAAAGTTAATGATACTTAACAATTAACCTTTTTTATGCATTTTTCGTATACCGGACGAACTTTTTGCCTTCAGTAACCCCCAGTAAAATTTGATGCTGAAAATAATCGCAGAACATTTTAACCCTTTAAACGCTCGTCTTAGTAGGTTTCTGAGCCATTTCTTAAAAAAATTAAGTAAATGACCCATTAAAAAGGGAGATAGAGGTTTAGCGTACAGTAGAAAAATGTTCCCCATAAAATTCTATTGAAGACATCCAAACACTATTTAAACTTCAAAAGAACATTAACATTAGTTTTTTCGACTTTTTTCCAACGCCTTTGAAAAAAAAACTGAAAAGTTTAGTAAGCTTTAAAAAAAATTTGAGACGTTACAGAGCTAAACCCTTTGGAGTTTTTACTACTACACATAAGTACTTTCAAACTGGCTTGGTTTGGTTGAGGCCCTAAATCTGCTGTTGCACTGTGTAATCTAAGGTACTAACGTTTGGAATGTAGAATCCATCATTAATTGTAAAATAATGCTCGTAGAAACTTGATATTTGGAATGTAGGATCCTTCATTAAAAAAAAAAAAATTTTGGAAATTCCATTTTTATGGGTGGTAATAGTGTTAAAAAAATCACATTTGGTAGTTTTTATACATATATCCTAAATAATTATCTAACCTACATGAAACTAGGAATGTAGAATCCTTCGATGAAAAAAACATTTTGGGAAATTACTTTTTGAAAAGTCATTTTCTTAGAGCGGTAAAAGGGGTAAAAAAGTGTTGTATTGGTACTTTTTATATTTCCTAAAATAATGGTCCCAGAAACTTGAAATTTGGAATGTAGGATATTTCGGTGAAAAAAAAAATTCTGAAAAAAATATTTTTGGAAATTCATTTCTAAGGGGGTAAAAGGG
>CAWUER010000406.1:597635-656373 GCA_963921195.1 Pegoplata infirma | reverse complement strand
TTCCTTTAGTGGGGATGAAACTGATCAGTACAGACATACTATGAGATAGTAACTTTTTTAAAGCAATAAATTAAAAATACTCTATTATGACAATATCATAAATAGAAATATTTTTGGGCCTCGAACTAGAATAAAACTCTAATCGAATATATATACATATATAAAGGCCGAATAAATACATTTTATTTTTATGTACCTTTTGGTACTAAAAATAAAAAAACAACATTTAACACAAAGTTTAGTACGACTTATCCTACCAACACTATTGTTTGGTTAGGCACTGTTGTTATTGTAAAATAACAGCAACACATATATTAATAGTTACCGACGGTGATTTAATATATACAATTTTTGCTTTAAAAGAGTTATTTTTGTTGGAAAACAGATTTCGGACCTTCATAATAGTACTTCTCATATAACTTGGGAAATATATCAAATATTATGTCTGGTTTGATGTTTGATTGACCAACGATGATTCTCTAAAGTCTGCTGAAGATTCCTTTAGTGGGGATGAAACTGATCAGTACAGACATACTATGAGATAGTAACTTTTTTAAAGCAATAAACTAAAAATACTCTATTATGACAATATCATAAATAGAAATATTTTTGGGCCTCGAACTAGAATAAAACTCTAATCGAATTTTTAAAAAAATTTATTTTTCAAAAATGATAAACTTGTAATTTTTCGTAGTCTGGAGACCTTTTACTTTCAACGGCTGTATCTCTGCAACTATTGCTCCGATTTTGTCAAAATAACAAAAAAATAAAAGATTGAGACTTTATCTTTCCTCTGGAACCAAATGTGAGACAATCGGGCTGGTACTTACAGAGATATATGCATTTATGCAAAGTTTTTTTTTCATTTTTATGAGAAACCCATTATTTAAGGTTTTTTGGAGACCCTAATTTTTAAATTGCTATAACTCGGTAAATAATGATCCGATTTTGAACTCTATAAAAACTAGAAGGCATAAGTATATTAGCTTTATCATGACAGAAAAAAATTAAGACTATCGGACTAGTATTAAGAGATATTTATGCATTCATATCAAAAATATTTTCGGGTTACTTGTAATAACTTGAAATGGCTATATCAAGGTTACCATTATATCGATTTCAAATGCCTTTGCACGAATTTAAATCTTTTTCAATAAAGTTTAAATAGAATAAAAGAGATTGCTCGATTTTAAATTTTTAAAAAAAAATATTTTTTCAAAAATGATAAACTTGTAATTTTTCGTAGTCTGGAGACCTTTTACTTTCAACGGCTGTATCTCTGCAACTATTGCTCCGATTTTGTCAAAATAACAAAAAAATAAAAGATTGAGACTTTATCTTTCCTCTGGAACCAAATGTGAGACAATCGGGCTGGTACTTACAGAGATATATGCATTTATGCAAAGTTTTTTTTTAATTTTTATGAGAAACCCATTATTTAAGGTTTTTTGGAGACCCTAATTTTTAAATTGCTATAACTCGGTAAATAATGATGCGATTTTGACTCTATAAAAACTAGAATGCATAAGTATATTAGCTTTATCATGACAGAAAAAATTTAAGACTATCAGACTAGTATTAACAGATATTTATGCATTCATATCAAAAATATTTTCGGGTTACTTGTAATAACTTGAAATGGCTATATCAAGGTTACCATTATTTCGATTTCAAATGCCTTCGCACGAATTTAAATCCTTTTCAATAAAGTTTAAATAGAATAAAAGAGATTGCTCGATTTTAAATTTTTAAAAAAATTTATTTTTTCAAAAATGATAAACTTGTAATTTTTCATAGTCTGGAGACCTTTTACTTTCAACGGCTGTATCTCTGCAACTATTGCTCCGATTTTGTCAAAATAACAAAAAAAATAAAAGATTGAGACTTTATCTTTCCTCTGGAACCAAATGTGAGACAATCGGGCTGGTACTTACAGAGATATATGCATTTATGCAAAGTTTTTTTTTCGTTTTTATGAGAAACCCATTATTTAAGGTTTTTTGGAGACCCTAATTTTTAAATTGCTATAACTCGGTAAATAATGATCCGATTTTGACTCTATAAAAACTAGAAGGCATAAGTATATTAGCTTTATCATGACAGAAAAAAATTAAGACTATCGGACTAGTATTAACAGATATTTATGCATTCATGTCAAAAATATTTTCGGGTTACTTGTAATAACTTGAAATGGCTATATCAAGGTTACCATTATTTCGATTTCAAATGCCTTTGCACGAATTTAAATCTTTTTCAATAAAGTTTAAATAGAATAAAAGAGATTGCTCGATTTTAAATTTTTAAAAAAATTTATTTTTTCAAAAATGATAAACTTGTAATTTTTCGTAGTCTGGAGACCTTTTACTTTCAACGGCTGTATCTCTGCAACTATTGCTCCGATTTTGTCAAAATAACAAAAAAATAAAAGATTGAGACTTTATCTTTCCTCTGGAACCAAATGTGAGACAATCGGGCTGGTACTTACAGAGATATATGCATTTATGCAAAGTTTTTTTTTCATTTTTATGAGAAACCCATTATTTAAGGTTTTTTGGAGACCCTCATTTTTAAATTGCTATAACTCGGTAAATAATGATGCGATTTTGACTCTATAAAAACTAGAAGGCATAAGTATATTAGCTTTATCATGACAGAAAAAAATTAAGACTATCGGACTAGTATTAACAGATATTTATGCATTCATATCAAAAATATTTTCGGGTTACTTGTAATAACTTGAAATGGCTATATCAAGGTTACCATTATATCGATTTCAAATGCCTTTGCACGAATTTAAATCTTTTTCAATAAAGTTAAAATAGAATAAAAGAGATTGCTCGATTTTAAATTTTTAAAAAAATTTATTTTTTCAAAAATGATAAACTTGTAATTTTTCGTAGTCTGGAGACCTTTTACTTTCAACGGCTGTATCTCTGCAACTATTGCTCCGATTTTGTCAAAATAACAAAAAAATAAAAGATTGAGACTTTATCTTTCCTCTGGAACCAAATGTGAGACAATCGGGCTGGTACTTACAGAGATATATGCATTTATGCAAAGTTTTTTTTTTCATTTTTATGAGAAACCCATTATTTAAGGTTTTTTGGAGACCCTAATTTTTAAATTGCTATAACTCGGTAAATAATGATCCGATTTTGACTCTATAAAAACTAGAAGGCATAAGTATATTAGCTTTATCATGACAGAAAAAAATTAAGACTATCGGACTAGTATTAACAGATATTTATGCATTCATATCAAAAATATTTTCGGGTTACTTGTAATAACTTGAAATGGCTATATCAAGGTTACCATTATATCGATTTCAAATGCCTTTGCACGAATTTAAATCTTTTTCAATAAAGTTTAAATAGAATAAAAGAGATTGCTCGATTTTAAATTTTTAAAAAAATTTATTTTTTCAAAAATGATAAACTTGTAATTTTTCATAGTCTGGAGACCTTTTACTTTCAACGGCTGTATCTCTGCAACTATTGCTCCGATTTTGTCAAAATAACAAAAAAATAAAAGATTGAGACTTTATCTTTCCTCTGGAACCAAATGTGAGACAATCGGGCTGGTACTTACAGAGATATATGCATTTATGCAAAGTTTTTTTTTTAATTTTTATGAGAAACCCATTATTTAAGGTTTTTTGGAGACCCTAATTTTTAAATTGCTATAACTCGGTAAATAATGATGCGATTTTGACTCTATAAAAACTAGAATGCATAAGTATATTAGCTTTATCATGACAGAAAAAATTTAAGACTATCAGACTAGTATTAACAGATATTTATGCATTCATATCAAAAATATTTTCGGGTTACTTGTAATAACTTGAAATGGCTATATCAAGTTTACCATTATTTCGATTTCAAATGCCTTCGCACGAATTTAAATCTTTTTCAATAAAGTTTAAATAGAATAAAAGAGATTGCTCGATTTTAAATTTTTAAAAAAATTTATTTTTTCAAAAATGATAAACTTGTAATTTTTCATAGTCTGGAGACCTTTTACTTTCAACGGCTGTATCTCTGCAACTATTGCTCCGATTTTGTCAAAATAACAAAAAAAATAAAAGATTGAGACTTTATCTTTCCTCTGGAACCAAATGTGAGACAATCGGGCTGGTACTTACAGAGATATATGCATTTATGCAAAGTTTTTTTTTCGTTTTTATGAGAAACCCATTATTTAAGGTTTTTTGGAGACCCTAATTTTTAAATTGCTATAACTCGGTAAATAATGATCCGATTTTGACTCTTTAAAAACTAGAAGGCATAAGTATATTAGCTTTATCATGACAGAAAAAAATTAAGACTATCGGACTAGTATTAACAGATATTTATGCATTCATGTCAAAAATATTTTCGGGTTACTTGTAATAACTTGAAATGGCTATATCAAGGTTACCATTATTTCGATTTCAAATGCCTTTGCACGAATTTAAATCTTTTTCAATAAAGTTTAAATAGAATAAAAGAGATTGCTCGATTTTAAATTTTTAAAAAAATTTATTTTTTCAAAAATGATAAACTTGTAATTTTTCGTAGTCTGGAGACCTTTTACTTTCAACGGCTGTATCTCTGCAACTATTGCTCCGATTTTGTCAAAATAACAAAAAAATAAAAGATTGAGACTTTATCTTTCCTCTGGAACCAAATGTGAGACAATCGGGCTGGTACTTACAGAGATATATGCATTTATGCAAAGTTTTTTTTTCATTTTTATGAGAAACCCATTATTTAAGGTTTTTTGGAGACCCTCATTTTTAAATTGCTATAACTCGGTAAATAATGATGCGATTTTGACTCTATAAAAACTAGAATGCATAAGTATATTAGCTTTATCATGACAGAAAAAATTTTAGACTATCAGACTAGTATTAACAGATATTTATGCATTCATATCAAAAATATTTTCGGGTTACTTGTAATAACTTGAAATGGCTATATCAAGGTTACCATTCTATCGTTTTCTAATGCCTTTGCACAAATTTAAATCTTTTTCAATAAAGTTTAAATAGAATAAAAGAGATTGCTCGATTTTAAATTTTTAAAAAAATTTATTTTTTCAAAAATGATAAATTTGTAATTTTTCGTAGTCTGGAGACCTTTTACTTTCAACGGCTGTATCTCTGCAACTATTGCTCCGATTTTGTCAAAATAACAAAAAAATAAAAGATTGAGACTTTATCTTTCCTCTGAAACCAAATGTGAGACAATCGGGCTGGTACTTACAGAGATATATGCATTTATGCAAAGTTTTTTTTTCATTTTTATGAGAAACCCATTATTTAAGGTTTTTTGGAGACCCTCATTTTTAAATTGCTATAACTCGGTAAATAATGATCCGATTTTGACTCTATAAAAACTAGAAGGCATAAGTATATTAGCTTTATCATGACAGAAAAAAATTAAGACTATCGGACTAGTATTAACAAATATTTATGCATTCATATCAAAAATATTTTCGGGTTACTTGTAATAACTTGAAATGGCTATATCAAGGTTACCATTATATCGATTTCAAATGCCTTTGCACGAATTTAAATCTTTTTCAATAAAGTTTAAATAGAATAAAAGAGATTGCTCGATTTTAAATTTTTAAAAAAAATTTATTTTTTCAAAAATGATAAACTTGTAATTTTTCGTAGTCTGGAGACCTATTACTTTCAACGGCTGTATCTCTGCAACTATTGCTCCGATTTTGTCAAAATAACAAAAATATAAAAGATTGAGACTTTATCTTTCCTCTGGAACCAAATGTGAGACAATCGGGCTGGTACATACAGAGATATATGCATTTATGCAAAGTTTTATTTTTATGAGAAACCCATTATTTAAGGTTTTTTGGAGACCCTAATTTTTAAATTGCTATAACTCGGTAAATAATGATGCGATTTTGACTCTATAAAAACTAGAATGCATAAGTATATTAGCTTTATCATGACAGAAAAAATTTAAGACTATCAGACTAGTATTAACAGATATTTATGCATTCATATCAAAAATATTTTCGGGTTACTTGTAATAACTTGAAATGGCTATATCAAGGTTACCATTATTTCGATTTCAAATGCCTTTGCACGAATTTAAATCTTTTTCAATAAAGTTTAAATAGAATAAAAGAGATTGCTCGATTTAAATTTTTAAAAAAATTTATTTTTTCAAAAATGATAAACTTGTAATTTTTCGTAGTCTGGAGATCTTTTACTTTCAACGGCTGTATCTCTGCAACTATTGCTCCGATTTTGTCAAAATAACAAAAAAATTAAAGATTGAGACTTTATCTTTCCTCTGGAACCAAATGTGAGACAATCGGGCTGGTACTTACAGAGATATATGCATTTATGCAAAGTTTTTTTTTCATTTTTATGAAAAAACCCATTATTTAAGGTTTTTTGGAGACCCTAATTTTTAAATTGCTATAACTCGGTAAATAATGATCCGATTTTGACTCTATAAAAACTAGAAGGCATAAGTATATTAGCTTTATCATGACAGAAAAAAATTAAGACTATCGGACTAGTATTAACAGATATTTATGCATTCATATCAAAAATATTTTCGGGTTACTTGTAATAACTTGAAATGGCTATATCAAGGTTACCATTATATCGATTTCAAATGCCTTTGCACGAATTTAAATCTTTTTCAATAAAGTTTAAATAGAATAAAAGAGATTGCTCGATTTTAAATTTTTAAAAAAATTTATTTTTTCAAAAATGATAAACTTGTAATTTTTCGTAGTCTGGAGACCTTTTACTTTCAACGGCTGTATCTCTGCAACTATTGCTCCGATTTTGTCAAAATAACAAAAAAATAAAAGATTGAGACTTTATCTTTCCTCTGGAACCAAATGTGAGACAATCGGGCTGGTACTTACAGAGATATATGCATTTATGCAAAGTTTTTTATTCATTTTTATGAGAAACCCATTATTTAAGGTTTTTTGGAGACCCTAATTTTTAAATTGCTATAACTCGGTAAATAATGATGCGATTTTGACTCTATAAAAACTAGAATGCATAAGTATATTAGCTTTATCATGACAGAAAAAATTTAAGACTATCAGACTAGTATTAACAGATATTTATGCATTCATATCAAAAATATTTTCGGGTTACTTGTAATAACTTGAAATGGCTATATCAAGGTTACCATTATTTCGATTTCAAATGCCTTCGCACGAATTTAAATCTTTTTCAATAAAGTTTAAATAGAATAAAAGAGATTGCTTGATTTTAAATTTTTAAAAAAATTAATTTTTTCAAAAATGATAAACTTGTAATTTTTCGTAGTCTGGAGACCTTTTACTTTCAACGGCTGTATCTCTGCAACTATTGCTCCGATTTTGTCAAAATAACAAAAAAATAAAAGATTGAGACTTTATCTTTCCTCTGGAACCAAATGTGAGACAATCGGGCTGGTACTTACAGAGATATATGCATTTATGCAAAGTTTTTTTTTCATTTTTATGAGAAACCCATTATTTAAAGATTTTTGGAGACCCTAATTTTTAAATTGCTATAACTCGGTAAATAATGATCCGATTTTGACTCTATAAAAACTAGAAGGCATAAGTATATTAGCTTTATCATGACAGAAAAAAATTAAGACTATCGGACTAGTATTAACAGATATTTATGCATTCATGTCAAAAATATTTTCGGGTTACTTGTAATAACTTGAAATGGCTATATCAAGGTTACCATTATTTCGATTTCAAATGCCTTTGCACGAATTTAAATATTTTTCAATAAAGTTTAAATAGAATAAAAGAGATTGCTCGATTTTAAATTTTTAAAAAAAATTATTTTTTCAAAAATGATAAACTTGTAATTTTTCGTAGTCTGGAGACCTTTTACTTGCAACGGCTGTATCTCTGCAACTATTGCTCCGATTTTGTCAAAATAACAAAAAAATAAAAGATTGAGACTTTATCTTTCCTCTGGAACCAAATGTGAGACAATCGGGCTGGTACTTACAGAGATATATGCATTTATGCAAAGTTTTTTTTTCATTTTTATGAGAAACCTATTATTTAAGGTTTTTTGGAGACCCTCATTTTTAAATTGCTATAACTCGGTAAATAATGATGCGATTTTGACTCTATAAAAACTAGAATGCATAAGTATATTAGCTTTATCATGACAGAAAAAATTTTAGACTATCAGACTAGTATTAACAGATATTTATGCATTCATATCAAAAATATTTTCGGGTTACTTGTAATAACTTGAAATGGCTATATCAAGGTTACCATTCTATCGTTTTCTAATGCCTTTGCACGAATTTAAATCTTTTTCAATAAAGTTTAAATAGAATAAAAGAGATTGCTCGATTTTAAATTTTTAAAAAAATTTATTTTTTCAAAAATGATAAACTTGTAATTTTTCATAGTCTGGAGACCTTTTACTTTCAACGGCTGTATCTCTGCAACTATTGCTCCGATTTTGTCAAAATAACAAAAAAAAATAAAAGATTGAGACTTTATCTTTCCTCTGGAACCAAATGTGAGACAATCGGGCTGGTACTTACAGAGATATATGCATTTATGCAAAGTTTTTTTTTCGTTTTTATGAGAAACCCATTATTTAAGGTTTTTTGGAGACCCTAATTTTTAAATTGCTATAACTCGGTAAATAATGATCCGATTTTGACTCTATAAAAACTAGAAGGCATAAGTATATTAGCTTTATCATGACAGAAAAAAATTAAGACTATCGGACTAGTATTAACAGATATTTATGTGGATATGGTACTTGGGATACCTTACCATATTCTACTTTACGAATTTCTTTGATTTAAAATATCAAGTTTCTTTTGAATATTTAGTTTTGGAGTTTTTGATTTTTTAAATAATTTTATTCAGTTTTGTTTGATTCGTTGTAAATAAAATTGTTATTTTCTATTTATTTTGTAAACCTGATGTCCTTTTATTTACATTTGGGGGCTCAACTCAAAAAGAAACAATTGTTGGCGTTAATTTGTAAAACGGAGTAAAGAATTAATAAAAGGTGAAGCCGTTAAGAAGAAGGAACGAAGAATATAAAGGTGAATACCATTTAAAGGAGTAAAGACGAGTTTTAAAGAAAAGAGACTAAGAAGCGATAAAGACGAACTATGGTGGCAAGTAGAAAGCTAATTTTAACGGATGCTGAGTCAATAACTGGAGGAACGGAAATTTTTGAAGATAACTTTTTCGATTTCGAGGATTCAGATAGTACAAATGCAGGAAGTACGGGTAATGGTAATGCTAAGAAGAATAATCAAATAGTCGCACGGTTTTCGGGAATAGAAGATATAGAAAAGGCTATTGACTGTTTTGCTTTGGGTGACCACAATGGAAGAACTAATAAAGATTTTTAACTGGACAGATCTAGAGGCGATATTTTATGGAAGGAAACAACTACGTGGTGCTGCGAAAGCATTCATGGCTATGCACCGTAATATGTGTTCATGGAGTGATTTTAAATCGAAATTAATAAGTGAGTTTTATGTGCAAGCTAGTGCTCGAGATGTTCATGAGAAGTTGCGTGCTAAAAAGAAGCTGTCATCAGAGTCCTGGAAAGTTTACTTTTACGAAATGAGAGAATTGGCATTTTCTGTAAACGTAGATATGGCGTCCACAATAAGTTATATAATTGATGGTATTGCAGATGATTCTATGGACAAGGTAATGTTATATGGTGCTTCAAACTTTGAGGAACTGAAACAGAAATTAACGGAGTATGAACGTCTTAAGGTTACAAAATCAAGGAAGTTGCCCAAGAAATGCCAAAGAATGTGCTTTAGTTGTGGTGACTTTGGACATATCGCAAAAAGTTGTCCAAACGCACATAAGGGATTAAAATGCTTTAAATGCAACAGTTTTGGTCATATTGCTAAATTGTGTTTGGAGGAAGTCCACGAGGAAGTTAATGCATGTGCTAAAAATTTTATTGTAAATGTCGTAGATGAATCGCAAGAGGAAAACAAATTGGAAGTGCCCATGGATTTCTGTAATATAATTACGATCAATGTGGATACACAATGTGACAACAATGAACGTGTGGTTAGATCTCAAACAGTTTTAAACGACGAAGATTTAAGTAAGAAGTCAAAAGAAAGAATGGTTTTGTTAAAAGAAGGGATTGTATTACCAACCGAATCTAGGCTTTCGAGTTTTACTCAACAATCGAAGTTGAATGCCGTTTGGAACTCACAACTTTTGGTCGATGTGCCAGAAATTATGTGTTCAATGTATAATCGGAGACCGATTATTTTTAGGAGGGGCCGTGTGGATATGGTACTTGGGATACCTTACCATATTCTACTTTACGAATTTCTTTGATTTAAAATATCAAGTTTCTTTTGAATATTTAGTTTTGGAGTTTTTGATTTTTTAAATAATTTTATTCAGTTTTGTTTGATTCGTTGTAAATAAAATTGTTATTTTCTATTTATTTTGTAAACCTGATGTCCTTTTATTTACATTTATGCATTCATGTCAAAAATATTTTCGGGTTACTTGTAATAACTTGAAATGGCTATATCAAGGTTACCATTATTTCGATTTCAAATGCCTTTGCACGAATTTAAATCTTTTTCAATAAAGTTTAAATAGAATAAAAGAGATTGCTCGATTTTAAATTTTTAAAAAAATTTATTTTTTCAAAAATGATAAACTTGTAATTTTTCGTAGTCTGGAGACCTTTTACTTTCAACGGCTGTATCTCTGCAACTATTGCTCCGATTTTTTCAAAATAACAAAAAAATAAAAGATTGAGACTTTATCTTTCCTCTGGAACCAAATGTGAGACAATCGGGCTGGTACTTACAGAGATATATGCATTTATGCAAAGTTTTTTTTTTCATTTTTATGAGAAACCCATTATTTAAGGTTTTTTGGAGACCCTCATTTTTAAATTGCTATAACTCGGTAAATAATGATGCGATTTTGACTCTATAAAAACTAGAATGCATAAGTATATTAGCTTTATCATGACAGAAAAAATTTTAGACTATCAGACTAGTATTAACAGATATTTATGCATTCATATCAAAAATATTTTCGGGTTACTTGTAATAACTTGAAATGGCTATATCAAGGTTACCATTCTATCGTTTTCTAATGCCTTTGCACAAATTTAAATCTTTTTCAATAAAGTTTAAATAGAATAAAAGAGATTGCTCGATTTTAAATTTTTAAAAAAATTTATTTTTTCAAAAATGATAAACTTGTAATTTTTCGTAGTCTGGAGACCTTTTACTTTCAACGGCTGTATCTCTGCAACTATTGCTCCGATTTTGTCAAAATAACAAAAAAATAAAAGATTGAGACTTTATCTTTCCTCTGAAACCAAATGTGAGACAATCGGGCTGGTACTTACAGAGATATATGCATTTATGCAAAGTTTTTTTTTAATTTTTATGAGAAACCCATTATTTAAGGTTTTTTGGAGACCCTCATTTTTAAATTGCTATAACTCGGTAAATAATGATCCGATTTTGACTCTATAAAAACTAGAAGGCATAAGTATATTAGCTTTATCATGACAGAAAAAAATTAAGACTATCGGACTAGTATTAACAGATATTTATGCATTCATATCAAAAATATTTTCGGGTTACTTGTAATAACTTGAAATGGCTATATCAAGGTTACCATTATATCGATTTCAAATGCCTTTGCACGAATTTAAATCTTTTTCAATAAAGTTTAAATAGAATAAAAGAGATTGCTCGATTTTAAATTTTTAAAAAAAATTTATTTTTTCAAAAATGATAAACTTGTAATTTTTCGTAGTCTGGAGACCTTTTACTTTCAACGGCTGTATCTCTGCAACTATTGCTCCGATTTTGTCAAAATAACAAAAAAATAAAAGATTGAGACTTTATCTTTCCTCTGGAACCAAATGTGAGACAATCGGGCTGGTACTTACAGAGATATATGCATTTATGCAAAGTTTTTTTTTTTATTTTTATGAGAAACCCATTATTTAAGGTTTTTTGGAGACCCTAATTTTTAAATTGCTATAACTCGGTAAATAATGATGCGATTTTGACTCTATAAAAACTAGAATGCATAAGTATATTAGCTTTATCATGACAGAAAAAATTTAAGACTATCAGACTAGTATTAACAGATATTTATGCATTCATATCAAAAATATTTTCGGGTTACTTGTAATAACTTGAAATGGCTATATCAAGGTTACCATTATTTCGATTTCAAATGCCTTTGCACGAATTTAAATCTTTTTCAATAAAGTTTAAATAGAATAAAAGAGATTGCTCGATTTTAAATTATTAAAAAAATTTATTTTTTCAAAAATGATAAACTTGTAATTTTTCGTAGTCTGGAGACCTTTTACTTTCAACGGCTGTATCTCTGCAACTATTGCTCCGATTTTGTCAAAATAACAAAAAAATAAAAGATTGAGACTTTATCTTTCCTCTGGAACCAAATGTGAGACAATCGGGCTGTTACTTACAGAGATATATGCATTTATGCAAAGTTTTTTTTTTTCATTTTTATGAGAAACCCATTATTTAAGGTTTTTTGGAGACCCTAATTTTTAAATTGCAATAACTCGGTAAATAATGATCCGATTTTGACTCTATAAAAACTAGAAGGCATAAGTATATTAGCTTTATCATGACAGAAAAAAAATTAAGACTATCGGACTAGTATTAACAGATATTTATGCATTCATATCAAAAATATTTTCGGGTTACTTGTAATAACTTGAAATGGCTATATCAAGGTTACCATTATATCGATTTCAAATGCCTTTGCACGAATTTAAATCTTTTTCAATAAAGTTTAAATAGAATAAAAGAGATTGCTCGATTTTAAATTTTTAAAAAAATTTATTTTTTCAAAAATGATAAACTTGTAATTTTTCGTAGTCTGGAGACCTTTTACTTTCAACGGCTGTATCTCTGCAACTATTGCTCCGATTTTGTCAAAATAACAAAAAAATTAAAGATTGAGACTTTATCTTTCCTCTGGAACCAAATGTGAGACAATCGGGCTGGTACTTACAGAGATATATGCATTTATGCAAAGTTTTTTTTTTTCATTTTTATGAGAAACCCATTATTTAAGGTTTTTTGGAGACCCTAATTTTTAAATTGCTATAACTCGGTAAATAATGATGCGATTTTGACTCTATAAAAACTAGAATGCATAAGTATATTAGCTTTATCATGACAGAAAAAATTTAAGACTATCAGACTAGTATTAACAGATATTTATGCATTCATGTCAAAAATATTTTCGGGTTACTTGTAATAACTTGAAATGTCTATATCAAGGTTACCATTATTTCGATTTCAAATGCCTTCGCACGAATTTAAATCTTTTTCAATAAAGTTTAAATAGAATAAAAGAGATTGCTTGATTTTAATTTTTTAAAAAAATTTATTTTTTCAAAAATGATAAACTTGTAATTTTTCGTAGTCTGGAGACCTTTTACTTTCAACGGCTGTATCTCTGCAACTATTGCTCCGATTTTGTCAAAATAACAAAAAAATAAAAGATTGAGACTTTATCTTTCCTCTGGAACCAAATGTGAGACAATCGGGCTGGTACTTACAGAGATATATGCATTTATGCAAAGTTTTTTTTTCATTTTTATGAGAAACCTATTATTTAAGGTTTTTTGGAGACCCTCATTTTTAAATTGCTATAACTCGGTAAATAATGATGCGATTTTGACTCTATAAAAACTAGAATGCATAAGTATATTAGCTTTATCATGACAGAAAAAATTTTAGACTATCAGACTAGTATTAACAGATATTTATGCATTCATATCAAAAATATTTTCGGGTTACTTGTAATAACTTGAAATGGCTATATCAAGGTTACCATTCTATCGTTTTCTAATGCCTTTGCACAAATTTAAATCTTTTTCAATAAAGTTTAAATAGAATAAAAGAGATTGCTCGATTTTAAATTTTTAAAAAAATTTATTTTTTCAAAAATGATAAACTTGTAATTTTTCGTAGTCTGGAGACCTTTTACTTTTAACGGCTGTATCTCTGCAACTATTGCTCCGATTTTGTCAAAATAACAAAAAAATAAAAGATTGAGACTTTATCTTTCCTCTGAAACCAAATGTGAGACAATCGGGCTGGTACTTACAGAGATATATGCATTTATGCAAAGTTTTTTTTTCATTTTTATGAGAAACCCATTATTTAAGGTTTTTTGGAGACCCTCATTTTTAAATTGCTATAACTCGGTAAATAATGATCCGATTTTGACTCTATAAAAACTAGAAGGCATAAGTATATTAGCTTTATCATGACAGAAAAAATTTAAGACTATCGGACTAGTATTAACAGATATTTATGCATTCATATCAAAAATATTTTCGGGTTACTTGTAATAACTTGAAATGGCTATATCAAGGTTACCATTCCCAATAAACACCAAAAAATTAAAATTCAAGTGCTTGAAATTTGACTTGAATTAAACTTTAATTTTAGTCTATTTTTCAAGCCTTAATCCAGTTCAAACAAAATGGGTTTGTTTGAATTTTATATTTTCCTTTTTTGTCAAAACTGGAAAATAACAAAAAAAAATTTAAAAAAACAATTGCTGAAAATGGAATATTACCAAAAGATTAATTATATGTCGCGTGATTGGAAACAAATGGCTCGTTAACCAAAGGATTTTTGCTTTTCAATTTCTGAAAAATCATATAAAGGTAAGCAAACTTGAATTTTGCAAAAATAAAAATCTTAAAATTTCATTTTCATTTTAGTTATCCAAGGGCAATATTTTCGCCAGCCAATCAATTACTTAAACCCTCTTCATTATCAAAATTTGTGCGTGGATGCTGAAAAACAAATGTTCTTCCAGTTTAATAGATTTATCAAAATATTTTTTTTTATTGTCATTTAAACTTTGTATAAAATTCGCACTATCTACTTTTCAGCTAATAAATAATTATTTATACATAACGTTGGTCTATTTTTTTATTAAACAATGGTGCTGCATGATTTTTTTTGAACTGGATTTGTGCTTGAATTGCACTTGATTTAGGCTTGAATTAAACTGGAATAGGGCTTGATTTACACTATAAATCAAGCCATATTCAAGTATTTTTTTAAAATTTTGTTTGGTTCGACTGGAATTACGCTTTTATTTGGGGCTTGAATTCAAGTGTTTTTACACTGTTTTGTTTGACTTGAATTCAAGTATCCGTTTCAGTGGTATATGCTATTGAATTACAGTGTAATTCAAGTTGAATTCAAGGCTTGAAAATTGAAAATATGACTGGAATTACGCTTGAATTACACTTGAATTCCAGCAATTTGGCTTATTGGGTTTTATCGATTTCAAATGCCTTTGCACGAATTTAAATCTTTTTCAATAAAGTTTAAATAGAATAAAAGAGATTGCTCGATTTTAAATTTTTAAAAAAATTTATTTTTTCAAAAATGATAAACTTGTAATTTTTCGTAGTCTGGAGACCTTTTACTTTCAACGGCTGTATCTCTGCAACTATTGCTCCGATTTAGTCAAAATAACAAAAAAATAAAAGATTGAGACTTTATCTTTCCTCTGGAACCAAATGTGAGACAATCGGGCTGGTACTTACAGAGATATATGCATTTATGCAAAGTTTTTTTTTCATTTTTATGAGAAACCCATTATTTAAGGTTTTTTGGAGACCCTAATTTTTAAATTGCTATAACTCGGTAAATAATGATCCGATTTTGACTCTATAAAAACTAGAAGGCATAAGTATATTAGCTTTATCATGACAGAAAAAAATTAAGACTATCGGACTAGTATTAACAGATATTTATGCATTCATATCAAAAATATTTTCGGGTTACTTGTAATAACTTGAAATGGCTATATCAAGGTTACCATTATATCGATTTCAAATGCCTTTGCACGAATTAAAATCTTTTTCAATAAAGTTTAAATAGAATAAAAGAGATTGCTCGATTTTAAATTTTTAAAAAAATTTATTTTTTCAAAAATGATAAACTTGTAATTTTTCGTAGTCTGGAGACCTTTTACTTTCAACGGCTGTATCTCTGCAACTATTGCTCCGATTTTGTCAAAATAACAACAAAATAAAAGATTGAGACTTTATCTTTCCTCTGGAACCAAATGTGAGACAATCGGGCTGGTACTTACAGAGATATATGCATTTATGCAAAGTTTTTTTTTTCATTTTTATGAGAAACCCATTATTTAAGGTTTTTTGGAGACCCTAATTTTTAAATTGCTATACAGAGATATATGCATTTATGCAAAGTTTTTTTTTTCATTTTTATGAGAAACCCATTATTTAAGGTTTTTTGGAGACCCTCATTTTTAAATTGCTATAACTCGGTAAATAATGATGCGATTTTGACTCTATAAAAACTAGAATGCATAAGTATATTAGCTTTATCATGACAGAAAAAATTTTAGACTATCAGACTATTATTAACAGATATTTATGCATTCATATCAAAAATATTTTCGGGTTACTTGTAATAACTTGAAATCGCTATATCAAGGTTACCATTCTATCGTTTTCTAATGCCATTGCACGAATTTAAATCTTTTTCAATAAAGTTTAAATAGAATAAAAGAGATTGCTCGATTTTAAATTTTTAAAAAAATTTATTTTTTCAAAAATGATAAACTTGTAATTTTTCGTAGTCTGGAGACCTTTTACTTTCAACGGCTGTATCTCTGCAACTATTGCTCCGATTTTGTCAAAATAACAAAAAAATAAAAGATTGAGACTTTATCTTTCCTCTGGAACCAAATGTGAGACAATCGGGCTGGTACTTACAGAGATATATGCATTTATGCAAAGTTTTTTTTTCATTTTTATGAGAAACCCATTATTTAAGGTTTTTTGGAGACCATCATTTTTAAATTGCTATAACTCGGTAAATAATGATGCGATTTTGACTCTATAAAAACTAGAAGGCAAGTGTATATTAGCTTTATCATGACAGAAAAAAAATAAGACTATCGGACTAGTATTAACAGATATTTATGCATTCATATCAAAAATATTTTCGGGTTACTTGTAATAACTTGAAATGGCTATATCAAGGTTACCATTATATCGATTTCAAATGCCTTTGCACGAATTTAAATCTTTTTCAATAAAGTTTAAATAGAATAAAAGAGATTGCTCGATTTTAAATTTTTAAAAAAAATTATTTTTTCAAAAATGATAAACTTGTAATTTTTCGTAGTCTGGAGACCTTTTACTTTCAACGGCTGTATCTCTGCAACTATTGCTCCGATTTTGTCAAAATAACAAAAAAAATAAAAGATTGAGACTTTATCTTTCCTCTGGAACCAAATGTGAGACAATCGGGCTGGTACTTACAGAGATATATGCATTTATGCAAAGTTTTTTTTTTCATTTTTATGAAAAACCCATTATTTAAGGTTTTTTGGAGACCCTAATTTTTAAATTGCTATAACTCGGTAAATAATGATGCGATTTTGGCTCTATAAAAACTAGAATGCATAAGTATATTAGCTTTATCATGACAGAAAAAATTTAAGACTATCAGACTAGTATTAACAGATATTTATGCATTCATATCAAAAATATTTTCGGGTTACTTGTAATAACTTGAAATGGCTATATCAAGGTTACCATTATTTCGATTTCAAATGCCTTCGCACGAATTTAAATCTTTTTCAATAAAGTTTAAATAGAATAAAAGAGATTGCTCGATTTTAAATTTTTTAAAAAATTTATTTTTTCAAAAATGATAAACTTGTAATTTTTCGTAGTCTGGAGACCTTTTACTTTCAACGGCTGTATCTCTGCAACTATTGCTCCGATTTTGTCAAAATAACAAAAAAATAAAAGATTGAGACTTTATCTTTCCTCTGGAACCAAATGTGAGACAATCGGGCTGGTACTTACAGAGATATATGCATTTATGCAAAGTTTTTTTTTCATTTTTATGAGAAACCCATTATTTAAGGTTTTTTGGAGACCCTAATTTTTAAATTGCTATAACTCGGTAAATAATGATGCGATTTTGACTCTATAAAAACTAGAAGGCATAAGTATATTAGCTTTATCATGACAGAAAAAAATTAAGACTATCGGACTAGTATTAACAGATATTTATGCATTCATATCAAAAATATTTTTGGGTTACTTGTAATAACTTGAAATGGCTATATCAAGGTTACCATTATATCGATTTCAAATGCCTTTGCACGAATTTAAATCTTTTTCAATAAAGTTTAAATAGAATAAAAGAGATTGCTCGATTTTAAATTTTTAAAAAAATTTATTTTTTCAAAAATGAAAAATTTGTAATTTTTCGTAGTCTGGAGACCTTTTACTTTCAACGGCTGTATCTCTGCAACTATTGCTCCGATTTTGTCAAAATAACAAAAAAATAAAAGATTGAGACTTTATCTTTCCTCTGGAACCAAATGTGAGACAATCGGGCTGGTACTTACAGAGATATATGCATTTATGCAAAGTTTTTTTTCATTTTTATGAGAAACCCATTATTTAAGGATTTTTGGAGACCCTAATTTTTAAATTGCTATAACTCGGTAAATAATGATCCGATTTTGACTCTATAAAAACTAGAAGGCATAAGTATATTAGCTTTATCATGACAGAAAAAAATTAAGACTATCGGACTAGTATTAACAGATATTTATGCATTCATATCAAAAATATTTTCGGGTTACTTGTAATAACTTGAAATGGCTATATCAAGGTTACCATTACATCGATTTCAAATGCCTTTTCACGAATTTAAATCTTTTTCAATAAAGTTTAAATAGAATAAAAGAGATTGCTCGATTTTAAATTTTTAAAAAAATTTATTTTTTCAAAAATGATAAACTTGTAATTTTTCGTAGTCTGGAGACCTTTTACTTTCAACGGCTGTATCTCTGCAACTATTGCTCCGCTTTTGTCAAAATAACAAAAAAATAAAAGATTGAGACTTTATCTTTCCTCTGGAACCAAATGTGAGACAATCGGGCTGGTACTTACAGAGATATATGCATTTATGCAAAGTTTTTTTTTCATTTTTATGAGAAACCCATTATTTAAGGTTTTTTGGAGACCCTAATTTTTAAATTGCTATAACTCGGTAAATAATGATCCGATTTTGACTCTATAAAAACTAGAAGGCATAAGTATATATAATGATCCGATTTTGACTCTAGTATTTTAGTATTTTAGTATTTTAGTATTTTAGTATTTTAGTATTTTAGTATTTTAGTATTTTAGTATTTTAGTATTTTAGTATTTTAGTATTTTAGTATTTTAGTATTTTAGTATTTTAGTATTTTAGTATTTTAGTATTTTAGTATTTTAGTATTTTAGTATTTTAGTATTTTAGTATTTTAGTATTTTAGTATTTTAGTATTTTAGTATTTTAGTATTTTAGTATTTTAGTATTTTAGTATTTTAGTATTTTAGTATTTTAGTATTTTAGTATTTTAGTATTTTAGTATTTTAGTATTTTAGTATTTTAGTATTTTAGTATTTTAGTATTTTAGTATTTTAGTATTTTAGTATTTTAGTATTTTAGTATTTTAGTATTTTAGTATTTTAGTATTTTAGTATTTTAGTATTTTAGTATTTTAGTATTTTAGTATTTTAGTATTTTAGTATTTTAGTATTTTAGTATTTTAGTATTTTAGTATTTTAGTATTTTAGTATTTTAGTATTTTAGTATTTTAGTATTTTAGTATTTTAGTATTTTAGTATTTTAGTATTTTAGTATTTTAGTATTTTAGTATTTTAGTATTTTAGTATTTTAGTATTTTAGTATTTTAGTATTTTAGTATTTTAGTATTTTAGTATTTTAGTATTTTAGTATTTTAGTATTTTAGTATTTTAGTATTTTAGTATTTTAGTATTTTAGTATTTTAGTATTTTAGTATTTTAGTATTTTAGTATTTTAGTATTTTAGTATTTAGTATTTTAGTATTTTAGTATTTTAGTATTTTAGTATTTTAGTATTTTAGTATTTTAGTATTTTAGTATTTTAGTATTTTAGTATTTTAGTATTTTAGTATTTTAGTATTTTAGTATTTTAGTATTTTAGTATTTTAGTATTTTAGTATTTTAGTATTTTAGTATTTTAGTATTTTAGTATTTTAGTATTTTAGTATTTTAGTATTTTAGTATTTTAGTATTTTAGTATTTTAGTATTTTAGTATTTTAGTATTTTAGTATTTTAGTATTTTAGTATTTTAGTATTTTAGTATTTTAGTATTTTAGTATTTTAGTATTTTAGTATTTTAGTATTTTAGTATTTTAGTATTTTAGTATTTTAGTATTTTAGTATTTTAGTATTTTAGTATTTTAGTATTTTAGTATTTTAGTATTTTAGTATTTTAGTATTTTAGTATTTTAGTATTTTAGTATTTTAGTATTTTAGTATTTTAGTATTTTAGTATTTTAGTATTTTAGTATTTTAGTATTTTAGTATTTTAGTATTTTAGTATTTTAGTATTTTAGTATTTTAGTATTTTAGTATTTTAGTATTTTAGTATTTTAGTATTTTAGTATTTTAGTATTTTAGTATTTAGTTTTAGTATTTTAGTATTTTAGTATTTTAGTATTTTAGTATTTTAGTATTTTAGTATTTTAGTATTTTAGTATTTTAGTATTTTAGTATTTTAGTATTTTAGTATTTTAGTATTTTAGTATTTTAGTATTTTAGTATTTTAGTATTTTAGTATTTTAGTATTTTAGTATTTTAGTATTTTAGTATTTTAGTATTTTAGTATTTTAGTATTTTAGTATTTTAGTATTTTAGTATTTTAGTATTTTAGTATTTTAGTATTTTAGTATTTTAGTATTTTAGTATTTTAGTATTTTAGTATTTTAGTATTTTAGTATTTTAGTATTTTAGTATTTTAGTATTTTAGTATTTTAGTATTTTAGTATTTTAGTATTTTAGTATTTTAGTATTTTAGTATTTTAGTATTTTAGTATTTTAGTATTTTAGTATTTTAGTATTTTAGTATTTTAGTATTTTAGTATTTTAGTATTTTAGTATTTTAGTATTTTAGTATTTTAGTATTTTAGTATTTTAGTATTTTAGTATTTTAGTATTTTAGTATTTTAGTATTTTAGTATTTTAGTATTTTAGTATTTTAGTATTTTAGTATTTTAGTATTTTAGTATTTTAGTATTTTAGTATTTTAGTATTTTAGTATTTTAGTATTTTAGTATTTTAGTATTTTAGTATTTTAGTATTTTAGTATTTTAGTATTTTAGTATTTTAGTATTTTAGTATTTTAGTATTTTAGTATTTTAGTATTTTAGTATTTTAGTATTTTAGTATTTTAGTATTTTAGTATTTTAGTATTTTAGTATTTTAGTATTTTAGTATTTTAGTATTTTAGTATTTTAGTATTTTAGTATTTTAGTATTTTAGTATTTTAGTATTTTAGTATTTTAGTATTTTAGTATTTTAGTATTTTAGTATTTTAGTATTTTAGTATTTTAGTATTTTAGTATTTTAGTATTTTAGTATTTTAGTATTTTAGTATTTTAGTATTTTAGTATTTTAGTATTTTAGTATTTTAGTATTTTAGTATTTTAGTATTTTAGTATTTTAGTATTTTAGTATTTTAGTATTTTAGTATTTTAGTATTTTAGTATTTTAGTATTTTAGTATTTTAGTATTTTAGTATTTTAGTATTTTAGTATTTTAGTATTTTAGTATTTTAGTATTTTAGTATTTTAGTATTTTAGTATTTTAGTATTTTAGTATTTTAGTATTTTAGTATTTTAGTATTTTAGTATTTTAGTATTTTAGTATTTTAGTATTTTAGTATTTTAGTATTTTAGTATTTTAGTATTTTAGTATTTAGTATTTTAGTATTTTAGTATTTTAGTATTTTAGTATTTTAGTATTTTAGTATTTTAGTATTTTAGTATTTTAGTATTTTAGTATTTTAGTATTTTAGTATTTTAGTATTTTAGTATTTTAGTATTTTAGTATTTTAGTATTTTAGTATTTTAGTATTTTAGTATTTTAGTATTTTAGTATTTTAGTATTTTAGTATTTTAGTATTTTAGTATTTTAGTATTTTAGTATTTTAGTATTTTAGTATTTTAGTATTTTAGTATTTTAGTATTTTAGTATTTTAGTATTTTAGTATTTTAGTATTTTAGTATTTTAGTATTTTAGTATTTAGTATTTTAGTATTTTAGTATTTTAGTATTTTAGTATTTTAGTATTTTAGTATTTTAGTATTTTAGTATTTTAGTATTTTAGTATTTTAGTATTTTAGTATTTTAGTATTTTAGTATTTTAGTATTTTAGTATTTTGTATTTAGTATTTTAGTATTTTAGTATTTTAGTATTTTTGTATTTTTGTATTTTAGTATTTTAGTATTTTAGTATTTTAGTATTTTTGTATTTTTGTATTTTAGTATTTTAGTATTTTAGTATTTTAGTATTTTAGTATTTTAGTATTTTAGTATTTTAGTATTTTAGTATTTTAGTATTTTAGTATTTTAGTATTTTAGTATTTTAGTATTTTAGTATTTTAGTATTTTAGTATTTTAGTATTTTAGTATTTTAGTATTTTAGTATTTTAGTATTTTAGTATTTTAGTATTTTAGTATTTTAGTATTTTAGTATTTTAGTATTTTAGTATTTTAGTATTTTAGTATTTTAGTATTTTAGTATTTTAGTATTTTAGTATTTTAGTATTTTAGTATTTTAGTATTTTAGTATTTTAGTATTTTAGTATTTTAGTATTTTAGTATTTTAGTATTTTAGTATTTTAGTATTTTAGTATTTTAGTATTTTAGTATTTTAGTATTTTAGTATTTTAGTATTTTAGTATTTTAGTATTTTAGTATTTTAGTATTTTAGTATTTTAGTATTTTAGTATTTTAGTATTTTAGTATTTTAGTATTTTAGTATTTTAGTATTTTAGTATTTTAGTATTTTAGTATTTTAGTATTTTAGTATTTTAGTATTTTAGTATTTTAGTATTTTAGTATTTTAGTATTTTAGTATTTTAGTATTTTAGTATTTTAGTATTTTAGTATTTTAGTATTTTAGTATTTTAGTATTTTAGTATTTTAGTATTTTAGTATTTTAGTATTTTAGTATTTTAGTATTTTAGTATTTTAGTATTTTAGTATTTTAGTATTTTAGTATTTTAGTATTTTAGTATTTTAGTATTTTAGTATTTTAGTATTTTAGTATTTTAGTATTTTAGTATTTTAGTATTTTAGTATTTTAGTATTTTAGTATTTTAGTATTTTAGTATTTTAGTATTTTAGTATTTTAGTATTTTAGTATTTTAGTATTTTAGTATTTTAGTATTTTAGTATTTTAGTATTTTAGTATTTTAGTATTTTAGTATTTTAGTATTTTAGTATTTTAGTATTTTAGTATTTTAGTATTTTAGTATTTTAGTATTTTAGTATTTTAGTATTTTAGTATTTTAGTATTTTAGTATTTTAGTATTTTAGTATTTTAGTATTTTAGTATTTTAGTATTTTAGTATTTTAGTATTTTAGTATTTTAGTATTTTAGTATTTTAGTATTTTAGTATTTTAGTATTTTAGTATTTTAGTATTTTAGTATTTTAGTATTTTAGTATTTTAGTATTTTAGTATTTTAGTATTTTAGTATTTTAGTATTTTAGTATTTTAGTATTTTAGTATTTTAGTATTTTAGTATTTTAGTATTTTAGTATTTTAGTATTTTAGTATTTTTGTATTTTTGTATTTTTGTATTTTTGTATTTTTGTATTTTAGTATTTTAGTATTTTAGTATTTTTGTATTTTTGTATTTTTGTATTTTAGTATTTTAGTATTTTAGTATTTTAGTATTTTTGTATTTTTGTATTTTAGTATTTTAGTATTTTAGTATTTTAGTATTTTAGTATTTTAGTATTTTAGTATTTTAGTATTTTAGTATTTTAGTATTTTAGTATTTTAGTATTTTAGTATTTTAGTATTTTAGTATTTTAGTATTTTAGTATTTTAGTATTTTAGTATTTTAGTATTTTAGTATTTTAGTATTTTAGTATTTTAGTATTTTAGTATTTTAGTATTTTAGTATTTTAGTATTTTAGTATTTTAGTATTTTAGTATTTTAGTATTTTAGTATTTTAGTATTTTAGTATTTTAGTATTTTAGTATTTTAGTATTTTAGTATTTTAGTATTTTAGTATTTTAGTATTTTAGTATTTTAGTATTTTAGTATTTTAGTATTTTAGTATTTTAGTATTTTAGTATTTTAGTATTTTAGTATTTTAGTATTTTAGTATTTTAGTATTTTAGTATTTTAGTATTTTAGTATTTTAGTATTTTAGTATTTTAGTATTTTAGTATTTTAGTATTTTAGTATTTTAGTATTTTAGTATTTTAGTATTTTAGTATTTTAGTATTTTAGTATTTTAGTATTTTAGTATTTTAGTATTTTAGTATTTTAGTATTTTAGTATTTTAGTATTTTAGTATTTTAGTATTTTAGTATTTTAGTATTTTAGTATTTTAGTATTTTAGTATTTTAGTATTTTAGTATTTTAGTATTTTAGTATTTTAGTATTTTAGTATTTTAGTATTTTAGTATTTTAGTATTTTAGTATTTTAGTATTTTAGTATTTTAGTATTTTAGTATTTTAGTATTTTAGTATTTTAGTATTTTAGTATTTTAGTATTTTAGTATTTTAGTATTTTAGTATTTTAGTATTTTAGTATTTTAGTATTTTAGTATTTTAGTATTTTAGTATTTTAGTATTTTAGTATTTTAGTATTTTAGTATTTTAGTATTTTAGTATTTTAGTATTTTAGTATTTTAGTATTTTAGTATTTTAGTATTTTAGTATTTTAGTATTTTAGTATTTTAGTATTTTAGTATTTTAGTATTTTAGTATTTTAGTATTTTAGTATTTTAGTATTTTAGTATTTTAGTATTTTAGTATTTTAGTATTTTAGTATTTTAGTATTTTAGTATTTTAGTATTTTAGTATTTTAGTATTTTAGTATTTTAGTATTTTAGTATTTTAGTATTTTAGTATTTTAGTATTTTAGTATTTTAGTATTTTAGTATTTTAGTATTTTAGTATTTTAGTATTTTAGTATTTTAGTATTTTAGTATTTTAGTATTTTAGTATTTTAGTATTTTAGTATTTTAGTATTTTAGTATTTTAGTATTTTAGTATTTTAGTATTTTAGTATTTTAGTATTTTAGTATTTTAGTATTTTAGTATTTTAGTATTTTAGTATTTTAGTATTTTAGTATTTTAGTATTTTAGTATTTTAGTATTTTAGTATTTTAGTATTTTAGTATTTAGTATTTTAGTATTTTAGTATTTTAGTATTTTAGTATTTTAGTATTTTAGTATTTTAGTATTTTAGTATTTTAGTATTTTAGTATTTTAGTATTTTAGTATTTTAGTATTTTAGTATTTTAGTATTTTAGTATTTTAGTATTTTAGTATTTTAGTATTTTAGTATTTTAGTATTTTAGTATTTTAGTATTTTAGTATTTTAGTATTTTAGTATTTTAGTATTTTAGTATTTTAGTATTTTAGTATTTTAGTATTTTAGTATTTTAGTATTTTAGTATTTTAGTATTTTAGTATTTTAGTATTTTAGTATTTTAGTATATATTTTAGTATTTTAGTATTTTAGTATTTTAGTATTTTAGTATTTTAGTATTTTAGTATTTTAGTATTTTAGTATTTTAGTATTTTAGTATTTTAGTATTTTAGTATTTTAGTATTTTAGTATTTTAGTATTTTAGTATTTTAGTATTTTAGTATTTTAGTATTTTAGTATTTTAGTATTTTAGTATTTTAGTATTTTAGTATTTTAGTATTTTATTTTTTATTTTTATTTACTAAATTGCAATGTACCTTATGAGTTGTGTATTAATTGTGTTTATATATTGTTGGACTGTATATTTTATAACTGAATTTTAATTTAGTTCGGTTTGAGTCCATATTAATTATTTCTGAGAAATAATAATTGTTGTACAATGAGAAAATCTGAAAAAATCAAGTGACAACACAGGCTAAGTGGAGATGTCGACAGCTTTCGGAAGATGCCACCCTTCCATCATCAGCACTCCTTCGATTGCCACACACTTAATGTGTGTCAGATTAAAATTAGCCATTTAAATGAAACTTAATGGTGAATAGGGGTTATTCAACACAAAGAGGAGTAATTCCAATTCTTAATTTCTTCAAAAGTTTCATTTAAATGGCTAATTTTAATCTGACACACATTAAGTGTGTGGCAATCGAAGGAGTGCTGATGATGGAAGGGTGGCATCTTCCGAAAGCTGTCGACATCTCCACTTAGCCTGTGTTGTCACTTGATTTTTTTCAGATTTTCTCATTGTACAACAATTATTATTTCTCAGAAATAATTAATATGGACTCAAACCGAACTAAATTAAAATTCAGTTATAAAATATACAGTCCAACAATATATAAACACAATTCATACACAACTCATAAGGTACATTGCAATTTAGTAATATTTCTAAGAATTAGAAGTATGAAACAAAAATTCAAACCTAACGGACATTTTTCAAGATTTGGAAAGTCCTACTAAGGGTTAACAATGGGAAAAATACAACTCTGTTAAAAGCAGTGTTGGCTACCGTTACCCTTTCAATACCGTTACCGATTAAAAACCCTTTAATATTGACTACCGTTACCGTTACCAATACCGAAATAAAAACTTTTAAATACCGTTACCGATTTAAAACCGTTACCTTTATTTGGATTTTTACCGGTATTATATCGGTTTTGTTTCGATTGTATTTATATTACTTATTTTATTTTTTTTGTGAGTTAAAAACAGTAAAATATTTTTAATATACGTAAAATAAAAAAATAAATTTTTGTTCTTTGCCAATCCAGCCAAGTTGCCAATCCAGTTCGTCTGTCCGTCTGCAGAAGACACGATACAGTCCAAAATAAACGGGCTACCCTGCTGAAATTTGGTACGAATGCATCTTATGGTCACATGCTGATTAAGTTCCGAAATGGGCAAAATCGGACCAGATGAAAAAAGTTCCCATCTGAAAAACTTACACAACCCCAAAAAGCATATTTTATTTATATATAATAATATTTTTATCCCATAATCCAGAATTTTTATTTATTCTTTCTATTTATTTACAACTCATTTTTAATAACTTCAACCTAACCGAGAACTGGTAACAATGACCGCCGTCTCGTTGTAGCGAAAAAACCAAGGGCTCTGGTGGGAATCGAACCACGTTCAAAGGTTAGCACGCTACAAACTAGCCTACGGGGGCCTATTTTATTTAAATTTTTGTCTATTTGTTTAGAAAATTAAAAATGTTTCATTGATCAAGATTTGAACCCCCTTTTGGGGGTTTGGCTATAGAAAATAAAATAAAATGTTGATAAAATTGTATTATTGAAGTGTAAATATAAATAGAATGAATTTCTTAACATCTTTGGCGAGAGGAAGGTGCCCCTTCGCTACCGCCCCCTCCCCCTTAAAAAAACATCCCCTGATACATCCTTGCCAAGTTTTTTATCCCTGCAATTTTTTTTAACAACAGGACACACAATTTTGATGTTAAGATTGTTTATTAGAAATCAGCAGATTTTTCTGCTGTCTTGACGGTTTTTATTTTATTCATAATACCGGTACGTACCGGTATTTATGTTTCGGTAACGGTTCATCGTTACCGAAATAATCGAAAATACCGTTACCTTTACCGTTACCGATATAAAAAATATGTAATACCAATACCGTTACCGATACCGTTATTCGTTTCGGTTGCCAACCCTGGTTAAAAGTTAAGATGGATTAAGTTTCTGCCAAATGAATACAACACGAATTGATGGTGAATAGGGGTTATTCAACACAAAGAGGAGTAATTCCAATTCTTAATTTCTTCAAAAGTTTCATTTAAATGGCTAATTTTAATCTGACACACATTAAGTGTGTGGCAATCGAAGGAGTGCTGATGATGGAAGGGTGGCATCTTCCGAAAGCTGTCGACATCTCCACTTAGCCTGTGTTGTCACTTGATTTTTTTCAGATTTTCTCATTGTACAACAATTATTATTTCTCAGAAATAATTAATATGGACTCAAACCGAACTAAATTAAAATTCAGTTATAAAATATACAGTCCAACAATATATAAACACAATTAATACACAACTCATAAGGTACATTGCAATTTAGTAATATTTCTAAGAATTAGAAATATGAAACAAAAATACAAACCTAACGGACATTTTTCAAGATTTGGAAAGTCCTACTAAGGGTCAACAATGGGAAAAATACAACTCTGTTAAAAGTTAAGATGGATTAAGTTTCTGCCAAATGAATACAACACGAATTAATGGTGAATAGGGGTTATTCAACACAAAGAGGAGTAATTCCAATTCTTAATTTCTTCAAAAGTTTCATTTAAATGGCTAATTTTAATCTGACACACATTAAGTGTGTGGCAATCGAAGGAGTGCTGATGATGGAAGGGTGGCATCTTCCGAAAGCTGTCGACATCTCCACTTAGCCTGTGTTGTCACTTGATTTTTTTCAGATTTTCTCATTGTACAACAATTATTATTTCTCAGAAATAATTAATATGGACTCAAACCGAACTAAATTAAAATTCAGTTAGTATTTTAGTATTTTAGTATTTTAGTATTTTAGTATTTTAGTATTTTAGTATTTTAGTATTTTAGTATTTTAGTATTTTAGTACTTTAGTATTTTAGTATTTTAGTATTTTAGTATTTTAGTATTTTAGTATTTTAGTATTTTAGTATTTTAGTATTTTAGTATTTTAGTATTTTAGTATTTTAGTATTTTAGTATTTTAGTATTTTAGTATTTTAGTATTTTAGTATTTTAGTATTTTAGTATTTTAGTATTTTAGTATTTTAGTATTTTAGTATTTTAGTATTTTAGTATTTTAGTATTTTAGTATTTTAGTATTTTAGTATTTTAGTATTTTAGTATTTTAGTATTTTAGTATTTTAGTATTTTAGTATTTTAGTATTTTAGTATTTTAGTATTTTAGTATTTTAGTATTTTAGTATTTTAGTATTTTAGTATTTTAGTATTTTAGTATTTTAGTATTTTAGTATTTTAGTATTTTAGTATTTTAGTATTTTAGTATTTTAGTATTTTAGTATTTTAGTATTTTAGTATTTTAGTATTTTAGTATTTTAGTATTTTAGTATTTTAGTATTTTAGTATTTTAGTATTTTAGTATTTTAGTATTTTAGTATTTTAGTATTTTAGTATTTTAGTATTTTAGTATTTTATTATTTTAGTATTTTAGTATTTTAGTATTTTAGTATTTTAGTATTTTAGTATTTTAGTATTTTAGTATTTTAGTATTTTAGTATTTTAGTATTTTAGTATTTTAGTATTTTAGTATTTTAGTATTTTAGTATTTTAGTATTTTAGTATTTTAGTATTTTAGTATTTTAGTATTTTAGTATTTTAGTATTTTAGTATTTTAGTATTTTAGTATTTTAGTATTTTAGTATTTTAGTATTTTAGTATTTTAGTATTTTAGTATTTTAGTATTTTAGTATTTTAGTATTTTAGTATTTTAGTATTTTAGTATTTTAGTATTTTAGTATTTTAGTATTTTAGTATTTTAGTATTTTAGTATTTTAGTATTTTAGTATTTTAGTATTTTAGTATTTTAGTATTTTAGTATTTTAGTATTTTAGTATTTTAGTATTTTAGTATTTTAGTATTTTAGTATTTTAGTATTTTAGTATTTTAGTATTTTAGTATTTTAGTATTTTAGTATTTTAGTATTTTAGTATTTTAGTATTTTAGTATTTTAGTATTTTAGTATTTTAGTATTTTAGTATTTTAGTATTTTAGTATTTTAGTATTTTAGTATTTTAGTATTTTAGTATTTTAGTATTTTAGTATTTTAGTATTTTAGTATTTTAGTATTTTAGTATTTTAGTATTTTAGTATTTTAGTATTTTAGTATTTTAGTATTTTAGTATTTTAGTATTTTAGTATTTTAGTATTTTAGTATTTTAGTATTTTAGTATTTTAGTATTTTAGTATTTTAGTATTTTAGTATTTTAGTATTTTAGTATTTTAGTATTTTAGTATTTTAGTATTTTAGTATTTTAGTGTTTTAGTATTTTAGTATTTTAGTATTTTAGTATTTTAGTATTTTAGTATTTTAGTATTTTAGTATTTTAGTATTTTAGTATTTTAGTATTTTAGTATTTTAGTATTTTAGTATTTTAGTATTTTAGTATTTTAGTATTTTAGTATTTTAGTATTTTAGTATTTTAGTATTTTAGTATTTTAGTATTTTAGTATTTTAGTATTTTAGTATTTTAGTATTTTAGTATTTTAGTATTTTAGTATTTTAGCATTTTAGTATTTTAGTATTTTAGTATTTTAGTATTTTAGTATTTTAGTATTTTAGTATTTTAGTATTTTAGTATTTTAGTATTTTAGTATTTTAGTATTTTAGTATTTTAGTATTTTAGTATTTTAGTATTTTAGTATTTTAGTATTTTAGTATTTTAGTATTTTAGTATTTTAGTATTTAGTATTTGAACAACAATTATTATTTCTCAGAAATAATTAATATGGACTCAAACCGAACTAAATTAAAATTCAGTTAGTATTTTAGTATTTTAGTATTTTAGTATTTTAGTATTTTAGTATTTTAGTATTTTAGTATTTTAGTATTTTAGTATTTTGGTATTTTAGTACTTTAGTACTTTAGTATTTTAGTATTTTAGTATTTTAGTATTTTAGTATTTTAGTATTTTAGTATTTTAGTATTTTAGTATTTTAGTATTTTAGTATTTTAGTATTTTAGTATTTTAGTATTTTAGTATTTTAGTATTTTAGTATTTTAGTATTTTAGTATTTTAGTATTTTAGTATTTTAGTATTTTAGTATTTTAGTATTTTAGTATTTTAGTATTTTAGTATTTTAGTATTTTAGTATTTTAGTATTTTAGTATTTTAGTATTTTAGTATTTTAGTATTTTAGTATTTTAGTATTTTAGTATTTTAGTATTTTAGTATTTTAGTATTTTAGTATTTTAGTATTTTAGTATTTTAGTATTTTAGTATTTTAGTATTTTAGTATTTTAGTATTTTAGTATTTTAGTATTTTAGTATTTTAGTATTTTAGTATTTTAGTATTTTAGTATTTTAGTATTTTAGTATTTTAGTATTTTAGTATTTTAGTATTTTAGTATTTTAGTATTTTAGTATTTTAGTATTTTAGTATTTTAGTATTTTAGTATTTTAGTATTTTAGTATTTTAGTATTTTAGTATTTTAGTATTTTAGTATTTTAGTATTTTAGTATTTTAGTATTTTAGTATTTTAGTATTTTAGTATTTTAGTATTTTAGTATTTTAGTATTTTAGTATTTTAGTATTTTAGTATTTTAGTATTTTAGTATTTTAGTATTTTAGTATTTTAGTATTTTAGTATTTTAGTATTTTAGTATTTTAGTATTTTAGTATTTTAGTATTTTAGTATTTTAGTATTTTAGTATTTTAGTATTTTAGTATTTTAGTATTTTAGTATTTTAGTATTTTAGTATTTTAGTATTTTAGTATTTTAGTATTTTAGTATTTTAGTATTTTAGTATTTTAGTATTTTAGTATTTTAGTATTTTAGTATTTTAGTATTTTAGTATTTTAGTATTTTAGTATTTTAGTATTTTAGTATTTTAGTATTTTAGTATTTTAGTATTTTAGTATTTTAGTATTTTAGTATTTTAGTATTTTAGTATTTTAGTATTTTAGTATTTTAGTATTTTAGTATTTTAGTATTTTAGTATTTTAGTATTTTAGTATTTTAGTATTTTAGTATTTTAGTATTTTAGTATTTTAGTATTTTAGTATTTTAGTATTTTAGTATTTTAGTATTTTAGTATTTTAGTATTTTAGTATTTTAGTATTTTAGTATTTTAGTATTTTAGTATTTTAGTATTTTAGTATTTTAGTATTTTAGTATTTTAGTATTTTAGTATTTTAGTATTTTAGTATTTTAGTATTTTAGTATTTTAGTATTTTAGTATTTTAGTATTTTAGTATTTTAGTATTTTAGTATTTTAGTATTTTAGTATTTTAGTATTTTAGTATTTTAGTATTTTAGTATTTTAGTATTTTAGTATTTTAGTATTTTAGTATTTTAGTATTTTAGTATTTTAGTATTTTAGTATTTTAGTATTTTAGTATTTTAGTATTTTAGTATTTTAGTATTTTAGTATTTTAGTATTTTAGTATTTTAGTATTTTAGTATTTTAGTATTTTAGTATTTTAGTATTTTAGTATTTTAGTATTTTAGTATTTTAGTATTTTAGTATTTTAGTATTTTAGTATTTTAGTATTTTAGTATTTTAGTATTTTAGTATTTTAGTATTTTAGTATTTTAGTATTTTAGTATTTTAGTATTTTAGTATTTTAGTATTTTAGTATTTTAGTATTTTAGTATTTTAGTATTTTAGTATTTTAGTATTTTAGTATTTTAGTATTTTAGTATTTTAGTATTTTAGTATTTTAGTATTTTAGTATTTTAGTATTTTAGTATTTTAGTATTTTAGTATTTTAGTATTTTAGTATTTTAGTATTTTAGTATTTTAGTATTTTAGTATTTTAGTATTTTAGTATTTTAGTATTTTAGTATTTTAGTATTTTAGTATTTTAGTATTTTAGTATTTTAGTATTTTAGTATTTTAGTATTTTAGTATTTTAGTATTTTAGTATTTTAGTATTTTAGTATTTTAGTATTTTAGTATTTTAGTATTTTAGTATTTTAGTATTTTAGTATTTTAGTATTTTAGTATTTTAGTATTTTAGTATTTTAGTATTTTAGTATTTTAGTATTTTAGTATTTTAGTATTTTAGTATTTTAGTATTTTAGTATTTTAGTATTTTAGTATTTTAGTATTTTAGTATTTTAGTATTTTAGTATTTTAGTATTTTAGTATTTTAGTATTTTAGTATTTTAGTATTTTAGTATTTTAGTATTTTAGTATTTTAGTATTTTAGTATTTTAGTATTTTAGTATTTTAGTATTTTAGTATTTTAGTATTTTAGTATTTTAGTATTTTAGTATTTTAGTATTTTAGTATTTTAGTATTTTAGTATTTTAGTATTTTAGTATTTTAGTATTTTAGTATTTTAGTATTTTAGTATTTTAGTATTTTAGTATTTTAGTATTTTAGTATTTTAGTATTTTAGTATTTTAGTATTTTAGTATTTTAGTATTTTAGTATTTTAGTATTTTAGTATTTTAGTATTTTAGTATTTTAGTATTTTAGTATTTTAGTATTTTAGTATTTTAGTATTTTAGTATTTTAGTATTTTAGTATTTTAGTATTTTAGTATTTTAGTATTTTAGTATTTTAGTATTTTAGTATTTTAGTATTTTAGTATTTTAGTATTTTAGTATTTTAGTATTTTAGTATTTTAGTATTTTAGTATTTTAGTATTTTAGTATTTTAGTATTTTAGTATTTTAGTATTTTAGTATTTTAGTATTTTAGTATTTTAGTATTTTAGTATTTTAGTATTTTAGTATTTTAGTATTTTAGTATTTTAGTATTTTAGTATTTTAGTATTTTAGTATTTTAGTATTTTAGTATTTTAGTATTTTAGTATTTTAGTATTTTAGTATTTTAGTATTTTAGTATTTTAGTATTTTAGTATTTTAGTATTTTAGTATTTTAGTATTTTAGTATTTTAGTATTTTAGTATTTTAGTATTTTAGTATTTTAGTATTTTAGTATTTTAGTATTTTAGTATTTTAGTATTTTAGTATTTTAGTATTTTAGTATTTTAGTATTTTAGTATTTTAGTATTTTAGTATTTTAGTATTTTAGTATTTTAGTATTTTAGTATTTTAGTATTTTAGTATTTTAGTATTTTAGTATTTTAGTATTTTAGTATTTTAGTATTTTAGTATTTTAGTATTTTAGTATTTTAGTATTTTAGTATTTTAGTATTTTAGTATTTTAGTATTTTAGTATTTTAGTATTTTAGTATTTTAGTATTTTAGTATTTTAGTATTTTAGTATTTTAGTATTTTAGTATTTTAGTATTTTAGTATTTTAGTATTTTAGTATTTTAGTATTTTAGTATTTTAGTATTTTAGTATTTTAGTATTTTAGTATTTTAGTATTTTAGTATTTTAGTATTTTAGTATTTTAGTATTTTAGTATTTTAGTATTTTAGTATTTTAGTATTTTAGTATTTTAGTATTTTAGTATTTTAGTATTTTAGTATTTTAGTATTTTAGTATTTTAGTATTTTAGTATTTTAGTATTTTAGTATTTTAGTATTTTAGTATTTTAGTATTTTAGTATTTTAGTATTTTAGTATTTTAGTATTTTAGTATTTTAGTATTTTAGTATTTTAGTATTTTAGTATTTTAGTATTTTAGTATTTTAGTATTTTAGTATTTTAGTATTTTAGTATTTTAGTATTTTAGTATTTTAGTATTTTAGTATTTTAGTATTTTAGTATTTTAGTATTTTAGTATTTTAGTATTTTAGTATTTTAGTATTTTAGTATTTTAGTATTTTAGTATTTTAGTATTTTAGTATTTTAGTATTTTAGTATTTTAGTATTTTAGTATTTTAGTATTTTAGTATTTTAGTATTTTAGTATTTTAGTATTTTAGTATTTTAGTATTTTAGTATTTTAGTATTTTAGTATTTTAGTATTTTAGTATTTTAGTATTTTAGTATTTTAGTATTTTAGTATTTTAGTATTTTAGTATTTTAGTATTTTAGTATTTTAGTATTTTAGTATTTTAGTATTTTAGTATTTTAGTATTTTAGTATTTTAGTATTTTAGTATTTTAGTATTTTAGTATTTTAGTATTTTAGTATTTTAGTATTTTAGTATTTTAGTATTTTAGTATTTTAGTATTTTAGTATTTTAGTATTTTAGTATTTTAGTATTTTAGTATTTTAGTATTTTAGTATTTTAGTATTTTAGTATTTTAGTATTTTAGTATTTTAGTATTTTAGTATTTTAGTATTTTAGTATTTTAGTATTTTAGTATTTTAGTATTTTAGTATTTTAGTATTTTAGTATTTTAGTATTTTAGTATTTTAGTATTTTAGTATTTTAGTATTTTAGTATTTTAGTATTTTAGTATTTTAGTATTTTAGTATTTTAGTATTTTAGTATTTTAGTATTTTAGTATTTTAGTATTTTAGTATTTTAGTATTTTAGTATTTTAGTATTTTAGTATTTTAGTATTTTAGTATTTTAGTATTTTAGTATTTTAGTATTTTAGTATTTTAGTATTTTAGTATTTTAGTATTTTAGTATTTTAGTATTTTAGTATTTTAGTATTTTAGTATTTTAGTATTTTAGTATTTTAGTATTTTAGTATTTTAGTATTTTAGTATTTTAGTATTTTAGTATTTTAGTATTTTAGTATTTTAGTATTTTAGTATTTTAGTATTTTAGTATTTTAGTATTTTAGTATTTTAGTATTTTAGTATTTTAGTATTTTAGTATTTTAGTATTTTAGTATTTTAGTATTTTAGTATTTTAGTATTTTAGTATTTTAGTATTTTAGTATTTTAGTATTTTAGTATTTTAGTATTTTAGTATTTTAGTATTTTAGTATTTTAGTATTTTAGTATTTTAGTATTTTAGTATTTTAGTATTTTAGTATTTTAGTATTTTAGTATTTTAGTATTTTAGTATTTTAGTATTTTAGTATTTTAGTATTTTAGTATTTTAGTATTTTAGTATTTTAGTATTTTAGTATTTTAGTATTTTAGTATTTTAGTATTTTAGTATTTTAGTATTTTAGTATTTTAGTATTTTAGTATTTTAGTATTTTAGTATTTTAGTATTTTAGTATTTTAGTATTTTAGTATTTTAGTATTTTAGTATTTTAGTATTTTAGTATTTTAGTATTTTAGTATTTTAGTATTTTAGTATTTTAGTATTTTAGTATTTTAGTATTTTAGTATTTTAGTATTTTAGTATTTTAGTATTTTAGTATTTTAGTATTTTAGTATTTTAGTATTTTAGTATTTTAGTATTTTAGTATTTTAGTATTTTAGTATTTTAGTATTTTAGTATTTTAGTATTTTAGTATTTTAGTATTTTAGTATTTTAGTATTTTAGTATTTTAGTATTTTAGTATTTTAGTATTTTAGTATTTTAGTATTTTAGTATTTTAGTATTTTAGTATTTTAGTATTTTAGTATTTTAGTATTTTAGTATTTTAGTATTTTAGTATTTTAGTATTTTAGTATTTTAGTATTTTAGTATTTTAGTATTTTAGTATTTTAGTATTTTAGTATTTTAGTATTTTAGTATTTTAGTATTTTAGTATTTTAGTATTTTAGTATTTTAGTATTTTAGTATTTTAGTATTTTAGTATTTTAGTATTTTAGTATTTTAGTATTTTAGTATTTTAGTATTTTAGTATTTTAGTATTTTAGTATTTTAGTATTTTAGTATTTTAGTATTTTAGTATTTTAGTATTTTAGTATTTTAGTATTTTAGTATTTTAGTATTTTAGTATTTTAGTATTTTAGTATTTTAGTATTTTAGTATTTTAGTATTTTAGTATTTTAGTATTTTAGTATTTTAGTATTTTAGTATTTTAGTATTTTAGTATTTTAGTATTTTAGTATTTTAGTATTTTAGTATTTTAGTATTTTAGTATTTTAGTATTTTAGTATTTTAGTATTTTAGTATTTTAGTATTTTAGTATTTTAGTATTTTAGTATTTTAGTATTTTAGTATTTTAGTATTTTAGTATTTTAGTATTTTAGTATTTTAGTATTTTAGTATTTTAGTATTTTAGTATTTTAGTATTTTAGTATTTTAGTATTTTAGTATTTTAGTATTTTAGTATTTTAGTATTTTAGTATTTTAGTATTTTAGTATTTTAGTATTTTAGTATTTTAGTATTTTAGTATTTTAGTATTTTAGTATTTTAGTATTTTAGTATTTTAGTATTTTAGTATTTTAGTATTTTAGTATTTTAGTATTTTAGTATTTTAGTATTTTAGTATTTTAGTATTTTAGTATTTTAGTATTTTAGTATTTTAGTATTTTAGTATTTTAGTATTTTAGTATTTTAGTATTTTAGTATTTTAGTATTTTAGTATTTTAGTATTTTAGTATTTTAGTATTTTAGTATTTTAGTATTTTAGTATTTTAGTATTTTAGTATTTTAGTATTTTAGTATTTTAGTATTTTAGTATTTTAGTATTTTAGTATTTTAGTATTTTAGTATTTTAGTATTTTAGTATTTTAGTATTTTAGTATTTTAGTATTTTAGTATTTTAGTATTTTAGTATTTTAGTATTTTAGTATTTTAGTATTTTAGTATTTTAGTATTTTAGTATTTTAGTATTTTAGTATTTTAGTATTTTAGTATTTTAGTATTTTAGTATTTTAGTATTTTAGTATTTTAGTATTTTAGTATTTTAGTATTTTAGTATTTTAGTATTTTAGTATTTTAGTATTTTAGTATTTTAGTATTTTAGTATTTTAGTATTTTAGTATTTTAGTATTTTAGTATTTTAGTATTTTAGTATTTTAGTATTTTAGTATTTTAGTATTTTAGTATTTTAGTATTTTAGTATTTTAGTATTTTAGTATTTTAGTATTTTAGTATTTTAGTATTTTAGTATTTTAGTATTTTAGTATTTTAGTATTTTAGTATTTTAGTATTTTAGTATTTTAGTATTTTAGTATTTTAGTATTTTAGTATTTTAGTATTTTAGTATTTTAGTATTTTAGTATTTTAGTATTTTAGTATTTTAGTATTTTAGTATTTTAGTATTTTAGTATTTTAGTATTTTAGTATTTTAGTATTTTAGTATTTTAGTATTTTAGTATTTTAGTATTTTAGTATTTTAGTATTTTAGTATTTTAGTATTTTAGTATTTTAGTATTTTAGTATTTTAGTATTTTAGTATTTTAGTATTTTAGTATTTTAGTATTTTAGTATTTTAGTATTTTAGTATTTTAGTATTTTAGTATTTTAGTATTTTAGTATTTTAGTATTTTAGTATTTTAGTATTTTAGTATTTTAGTATTTTAGTATTTTAGTATTTTAGTATTTTAGTATTTTAGTATTTTAGTATTTTAGTATTTTAGTATTTTAGTATTTTAGTATTTTAGTATTTTAGTATTTTAGTATTTTAGTATTTTAGTATTTTAGTATTTTAGTATTTTAGTATTTTAGTATTTTAGTATTTTAGTATTTTAGTATTTTAGTATTTTAGTATTTTAGTATTTTAGTATTTTAGTATTTTAGTATTTTAGTATTTTAGTATTTTAGTATTTTAGTATTTTAGTATTTTAGTATTTTAGTATTTTAGTATTTTAGTATTTTAGTATTTTAGTATTTTAGTATTTTAGTATTTTAGTATTTTAGTATTTTAGTATTTTAGTATTTTAGTATTTTAGTATTTTAGTATTTTAGTATTTTAGTATTTTAGTATTTTAGTATTTTAGTATTTTAGTATTTTAGTATTTTAGTATTTTAGTATTTTAGTATTTTAGTATTTTAGTATTTTAGTATTTTAGTATTTTAGTATTTTAGTATTTTAGTATTTTAGTATTTTAGTATTTTAGTATTTTAGTATTTTAGTATTTTAGTATTTTAGTATTTTAGTATTTTAGTATTTTAGTATTTTAGTATTTTAGTATTTTAGTATTTTAGTATTTTAGTATTTTAGTATTTTAGTATTTTAGTATTTTAGTATTTTAGTATTTTAGTATTTTAGTATTTTAGTATTTTAGTATTTTAGTATTTTAGTATTTTAGTATTTTAGTATTTTAGTATTTTAGTATTTTAGTATTTTAGTATTTTAGTATTTTAGTATTTTAGTATTTTAGTATTTTAGTATTTTAGTATTTTAGTATTTTAGTATTTTAGTATTTTAGTATTTTAGTATTTTAGAAAATTCGTTCAACTGTTGACGAGTGTGGACGTGTTTTATTTTAACTCCTTGCTATAAATTGAATTACTAAAATTGTTCATAATAGGTTTGTTCGTAATAGGTATTTTTGTGATATTTTCATTACCACATCAAGGAAAATGAAAATATGGACACAAATGATACCGATTTAATTCGAGGCTCTGCCTCACCGACTGGTGCTGGTCCTAGCACTGGTCTTAGGGTTGCGACCTTGAAGTCCGGCCTTGATTCTGGTAGGGGTGCTCTGCCTAATATTGGAGGTAAAAAGAAAAAGAAACTTAAGCCATCAAAGGTCAGGCACAACCAGAGAAGGCTTTGTTTGAAAATAATTAACAGACTAAGCCAACTCGATGGAACGAAGCTCTCCGAACGTGAGAGGGCGTCGCTATCATGGGCGAAAGGAGTCATTGAAGAACAGGACAAACTTTCGGCAATGCGCGCATCTGACAAACAGAGCGCTGTTTCGGCCTCGTCATCGAAGTCTGGTAAAAGGTTGCGCTCGCCCGACGAGAAACCTTTACCTAAGAGATTTAAGGTGACCGGCAACGTCTGGACTCAGTCTTTTAGTGAAGTGGTGAAAGGTAACTTCGTTAGGGCTGTGATAAACAGGCAAAATGGGGATTGTAGTATTCCAAGGGACAAGTGGAGTTTAGTTGAAACTAAACTAAATGAAATCTACTATAGGCTCCTTGAGAGTATGCCTGATTTTCTCCCTACTACTGTCAACGCAGGTTGGTATCAGGGGCGAGTAAAACTCGTTGCTTTTGGGAACGAAAGATCCGCAGCCGTGTTTAAGGTTGCCATTAGCCAAGTGGGAGAGTTATGGCCTGGAGCCAGACTGGACGTTGTGGAAAAACATGATATCCCCTCGCAACCCAGAGCTCATGCAAGGATCCCAATGGCTACAAGTGACACTGCGGTGATTCTAAAGATGATAAAAGTCTGCAATCCTGACCTTCCAACTCAGAATTGGCAAATTGCCAGATTGGGTGAGATGGAGGGCGCTCGTCGTCAAGCAGTGGTCTTGGTTAATGAGGAATCGCTTCCGCTTTTAGCCAGGACTGACGGAATTATTAGATTTGGCTTTTTTCATATAAGAGTCAATGTCTACAAGGGCGACCAGAAGCCTATTTTGGACGCAGACAAGCCAGTGCACAATGGTCTCCAAGACCCATTTTTTTGGCCAAAACTCAAAACTTTTTTTTCTAAATTTGTTGTTGGAATATTGTAGCAAACACTTCAGATAAACAAAAAAAATAATTTGTTTTTGCTTACTTCAAATAACTGTTATTCTATGAAGTGAGAAAGTTCAATGTTGTAAGTGCAGTGGTAAACTGAAACACGTGGTGTAATTTTTTGTTTTCTTGTAACACTGGTGAGACAAAAACAAAAAAACTTTTTAAATCTATTAGTTATGAAAATTAATGACGATAGTAAGTATTTGAATTTTTAATTTTGAAATATTCAATAAAAATTATGGAAATAGGAAAATACATGAAAACTTTCATAACCTCAAACTCAGTGATTTTTGCTTTTTATAAAAGAAAATATAGTATAAAAATTATATAATTTCAACCGATTTCAATGAACCAAAAAGACAAAAAATTAAAGTGATATTTGGTGCTTACAAATCATCAATAACTTTTTGCTAGTTGTTGCTTATTTTTAATAAATCAATTTTTGTTTCAGGAAACTTTTGCTTAAAAAAATTGTGATTTAGTCAGAGTTTGGCAGATTGGAAACAAAAAACAAGAACAAACCGAGCGTGTTTCTAAAACGTGTGTAGGAAAATTTAATGGCGGTTCTTTTCTTAAAACATATTAACCCTCTATCTCCCATTTTTAAGGGTCATTTTGGTCCTTTTTCAAATATCCTATTACAACACCACTAAGGCATGTGTTTAAAGAGTTAAAATGTTCTAATAATATGTTTTGTATAAAATTACACCAGGGGTTGTCAACGGCCAAAATGTTCAAAAAGGAAATTTAAAAATTATCATGTTTTGTTAAATTGTGTTTCACTATGATACTTTACAATTTTACTTTTTTAAGCATTCGGAACTTTTCGCACAAACTTTTGGCCTTTGACAACCCATAGTGAAATTTAATTCATAAAATCGTTGTAGAACATTTTAACTCTTTAAACATACGTTTAAGTTTTAGTCTTAGACAACCCCTAGTAAAATTGGATGCAGACAAATTTTGTAGAATATTTTAACCCTTTAAAAGCACGTTTGAGTGGTGTTCTATGAGGATATTTAAAAAAGAAGCAACATGACCCCTAAAAATGAGAGATATATAGTTAATATGTTCTAAGAAAATAATCGTGATTAAATTTTACTGCAGACAATTTGTAACAATTTTTATTTCAGATTTAGATTTAATACAGGCGCCCCAGTAGCTAGTTAGTAGCGTGCTAGCCTGTGAGTCTGGGGGTTGTGGGTTTGATTCCCACCAGAGGCGATGGTCTGGTTCTCTACAACGAGACGAAGCTCATTGTCACCAGTTCTCGGTTAGGTAAAATTAGTATATGACTTGTAATTTTATGATAATTCTTAATAAAAAAAATGGATTTAATACTTATTTTACTTATTCAAAACGCCTTTGAAAAAAATTTAAAAACTTCAGAGGGCTATAAAAAAAGAAATTGATCTAAGTTTTTAAAATCCTTTGGGGTTTGGTCTACAATTGGTATACTTTAATTTTTATTTTCGTCCCATCCAAGATAAATTATAATAAAAAAAATAGAAAAACATAAAGAAAATTAAATGTTCCCTCGGCTCTAGATGGGTTAAAAAATAGATTACAATTTTTCAAAACTTTATAAAATTTATGTTTTTGGTTGTTAATTGTGTCCTGTATTTGAATTCATGTGTATAAGTGATTATTTTAGTTTTGGCCAAAAAATGTGGCTTGCCAGACCAATGTGCAGTGGCAGAGTCGGCTGGGGAGGAGAATCTGGAAAAGGTTGATATTCAGCTGACCGATTCTAGGCTGATGGGAGATGCATCTGGCATTTTCGAAACCGAATCTGGTAACGAATGCGACCTCTGTGATGGCACGGAGGATAAAGCTGATGCCACGATGGGTGACATTCAGGACGAGGCCCATGCAGTGAGGAATTCGGAGAGTTCTGTTGCCTCCGATTCAGAACAGATGGGACACATATCTGGCTTATTCGAAACCGAATCTGGGGACGAATGCGACCTCTATGATAACACGGAAGATGAAGCCAATAACACGGTGGTGGAAAGGATGGTGGAAAAAAAGCAAGATGTTGCGGTTCCTACAAATAAACCTCCATCACTGTAAGGCAGCCTCAGCTGCACTATGGCTGCGCCTGACGACAGGAGTAGTTGACTTGGTTTTTATCCAAGAGCCCTGGGTGCGGGGTGGCAGGGTTTGCGGATTGAAGACCCCTGGGTTTAAGTTGGTGGTTGCGAAAGGTGAGGGCTCACCAAGAGCCTGCATCTTGGCGAAAAATGGCTTAAATATATTCTTTTTGTCAACTTTTAGTGATATGGATGTAACAGCGGCTAGCTTAGAGCTTCATGGGAAATCTATTTGGCTCGCCTCTGCGTATTTTCCTAATCCGGGGCCAATACCCCCGGAGAAGGTTGGCGGTCTGATTCGGGAGTCTGAATCTAGGGGACACCAGTTGCTAGTGTGCTGTGATGCTAATGCACATCATTCGATATGGGGAAGTACAGACACAAATGATAGAGGCGAATCACTTTTGGAGTTTTTGTTAAGCACTAACCTGTATATTTGTAACAAGGGTAGTGAACCAACTTTCGTTACAAGTACGCGGCAAGAGGTTCTTGACGTAACACTTGTATCAGATACATTGTCTGATAGAATTGATGACTGGAGAGTTTTGGAAGAGCATTCTTTCTCAGATCATCGCTACATTGAGTTTTTACTCAGGGAGCGTGCCCCGGTTGAGACAGTCTCTAGAAATCTGAGAAGAACAAACTGGGTGAAATATAGGGAGACTTTTTCTTTGCTTTTGGATGAAGTACCCCTATCTGAACCGCATAGTTTAGCGGAAATTGACTGTCTGGTTGACCATATAACAAATGTTTGTAATAGGTGCCTGGATGCGTCTTGCCCTTCTGCAAAGCCTAGAGGGAAAAAAAAGCCACCTTGGTGGTCAAATGAGTTGCAGACGAGCAGAGATTCCTGCAGAAAGCTCTTTAATAAGGCTAAATTTTCAAGAGCGGACGAGGACTGGTCTGCATACAGGCTGCAACTTAAGAGTTATAAAAAGATGATCAGAAATGCAAAATGTGATTCTTGGAAAAAATTCTGTGGAAACATAGAAGACGTTTCTGAGGCATCCAGGCTGCGCAAGGTTCTGGCTTCTTCTCCTTGCACCCTGGGATACCTGAAAGATCCTAATGGGGTGTGGTCTTCCTCCAGTGGAGAGTCGCTGGATCTCCTTTTAAACACGCATTTTCCGGGCAATTCCATGACGCCGTTTCAAGCTTTGGAACGTTCTGACGCCCAAGCATCTGAAATTGCTTCGGAAATAATAAATATGCCAACATTAATATGGGCGATAAAAAGCTTCAGGCCCTATAAATCCCCGGGACCTGATGGTATAATCCCGGCTGAGTTGCAGCAAGTGTCGGACTATATAGCCCCGTTGCTGTATAATCTATACACAGCATGCATCAACTGGTCATATATTCCTTTAAAATGGAGGGATACCAGAGTCGTATTTATCCCGAAGGCTGGGAAAAGTTCCCACACAGCTCCGAAGGATTTCAGACCAATTAGTCTGAATTCTTTTTTGTTAAAGACAATGGAACGAATGATAGACTCATATTTGCGTAGAGTGATTGACCCGAGGTTGCTTTCGACAAAGCAACATGCATACAGCAAGGGACGATAAACAGCTCTTCATGAGCTCGTTGGTACCATCGAGAGATCGCTTTCGGTAAAGGAGTACACTATGGTGGCCTTTCTTGATATTGAGGGGGCTTTTAATAATGTCACCCCAGAATCGATAATATTGGCATTGTCGGGTCTGGGAGTAAAGCGTGAAATCGTTTTAATGGTAGAAAACCTACTTGCCAGTAGACGTATAACGTCTGAATTGGGAGCGTCCGTCATATCTCGATTTGTCAATAGGGGCACACCACAAGGAGGTGTTCTTTCGCCACTTCTTTGGAACCTGGCACTGAATTCAATGCTACTATCTCTAGAAGCACGTGGTTGTCATGTTGTCGCATATGCTGACGATGTCGCGATAGCGGTAAAGGGGAAGCATCTGCCAACATTGCGGGACATTCTTCAGGGTTCTCTGAAAGATCTGTCTAAATGGGCAAGAGACTGTGGGCTAGGAGTTAATCCTAGTAAAACAGAGCTTGTTTTATTTACAAGGAAAAATAAGATTCCTGCTTTTGATCCTATTTCTCTGGACGGTACTGAAATCACCTTCTCAGATGGAGCCAAGTATCTTGGAGTATTTCTAGATAGGAAGCTGAATTTCAGGCGTAATATTGAGGAACGGGTGAGAAAAGCAACGATTGCTTTGTATTCCTGTAAAAGGGCCATTGGAAAACGATGGGGTTTTAGTCCTCAAGTCGTTCATTGGATCTATACAGCAGTGGTGCGTCCAATTTTGCTGTATGGAATCATTGTCTGGTGGCCTGCTTTAGAAACAAAAGCGAACTGTGTCTTTATCATGAAGGTACAGAGAATGGCGTCAATGTGCATCACTGGTGCTCTTCGTACTACACCTACGGCTGCATTAGAAATCCTCCTTCACCTGATACCCTTGGACATATTGGGTAGGCAGTATGCGGCTGCGTCGGCAATTCGACTTAATAGCACGCTGCAATGGAGGAGCAGCGATTGTGGCCATAACGCGATCTTGAAAAAGATAACAATACCACAAAATGTGGACTGTGCTCCCTCTTTGAGCCTCTTTGAGCGCCACTTTACCACTATGATACCATCTAGGGAGTCTTGGATGGGGGATACTCCGGGAAGTGGAGCTACCATAAATTTTTACACAGATGGATCGAGGCTGCACGAACAAGTGGGCTTTGGGGTCTATTCGGAAGAGCTTGGATTGAGCCTGGCTCGTAGATTGCCAGATCATTGCAGTGTCTACCAGGCAGAGATGCTGGCAATAAAGGAAGTGGCTGACTGGTTGAGCTGCAATGTCTTGTCTACAACCGCAGTCAACATCTATACTGACAGTCAAGCCGCGGTCAAGTCCCTGGATTCAATGTTTCTGAAAACAAGATCTGCCCTTAACTGCCGCACGTCTTTAAATGAGATGGCCAAGCAGTTTAACATACGACTCATATGGGTCCCAGGGCACAGAGACATTCCAGGGAATTGCAGAGCCGATGAGCTTGCAAGACTAGGAACTACCTTACAGGTTCCAACAGAATTGGATTGTGTTGGTATGCCTCTAGAAACTTGCAAGCAAAACCTACGGCTTTGTTCTGCGACGGAGACTAATCAAAGATGGGCAAATGGATGGACGTGTGAGACAACACGACTGATTTGGCCTTCTCTTAATCAGGGGCGCACAAGTGAGCTGATATCGCTTCCAAGAGGAGAGATTTCAACGGTGGTTTCTATAATTACCGGACACTGTCTTATAGGGAAGCACGCAGAGCGGTTAAATGTGCCGTCGAATGACTTTTGCCGAAGTTGCATGGATGAAGAGGAGTTGGAAACTATCGAACACTTTATTTGCCATTGCCCGGCACTTTCTGGTCAGCGACTTGCTTCACTGGGATCTAGGGAGCTGTACGATCTTTCAGATTTGTCGGATGTCAAAATTTAACATCTAAGGAGTTTCATAAGAAGCTCAAACTGGTTTAACGACAGGGACTAGTAGGGAAACCTATTACGATCCCGTGGTATCACAATGGACCTCAGAGTCTACGTGTGTTGACGTAAAACGTCAGCAGCCACTTACAACCTAACCTAACCTAGTATTTTAGTATTTTAGTATTTTAGTATTTTAGTATTTTAGTATTTTAGTATTTTAGTATTTTAGTATTTTAGTATTTTAGTATTTTAGTATTTTAGTATTTTAGTATTTTAGTATTTTAGTATTTTAGTATTTTAGTATTTTAGTATTTTAGTATTTTAGTATTTTAGTATTTTAGTATTTTAGTATTTTAGTATTTTAGTATTTTAGTATTTTAGTATTTTAGTATTTTAGTATTTTAGTATTTTAGTATTTTAGTATTTTAGTATTTTAGTATTTTAGTATTTTAGTATTTTAGTATTTTAGTATTTTAGTATTTTAGTATTTTAGTATTTTAGTATTTTAGTATTTTAGTATTTTAGTATTTTAGTATTTTAGTATTTTAGTATTTTAGTATTTTAGTATTTTAGTATTTTAGTATTTTAGTATTTTAGTATTTTAGTATTTTAGTATTTTAGTATTTTAGTATTTTAGTATTTTAGTATTTTAGTATTTTAGTATTTTAGTATTTTAGTATTTTAGTATTTTAGTATTTTAGTATTTTAGTATTTTAGTATTTTAGTATTTTAGTATTTTAGTATTTTAGTATTTTAGTATTTTAGTATTTTAGTATTTTAGTATTTTAGTATTTTAGTATTTTAGTATTTTAGTATTTTAGTATTTTAGTATTTTAGTATTTTAGTATTTTAGTATTTTAGTATTTTAGTATTTTAGTATTTTAGTATTTTAGTATTTTAGTATTTTAGTATTTTAGTATTTTAGTATTTTAGTATTTTAGTATTTTAGTATTTTAGTATTTTAGTATTTTAGTATTTTAGTATTTTAGTATTTTAGTATTTTAGTATTTTAGTATTTTAGTATTTTAGTATTTTAGTATTTTAGTATTTTAGTATTTTAGTATTTTAGTATTTTAGTATTTTAGTATTTTAGTATTTTAGTATTTTAGTATTTTAGTATTTTAGTATTTTAGTATTTTAGTATTTTAGTATTTTAGTATTTTAGTATTTTAGTATTTTAGTATTTTAGTATTTTAGTATTTTAGTATTTTAGTATTTTAGTATTTTAGTATTTTAGTATTTTAGTATTTTAGTATTTTAGTATTTTAGTATTTTAGTATTTTAGTATTTTAGTATTTTAGTATTTTAGTATTTTAGTATTTTAGTATTTTAGTATTTTAGTATTTTAGTATTTTAGTATTTTAGTATTTTAGTATTTTCGTATTTTAGTATTTTAGTATTTTAGTATTTTAGTATTTTAGTATTTTAGTATTTTAGTATTTTAGTATTTTAGTATTTTAGTATTTTAGTATTTTAGTATTTTAGTATTTTAGTATTTTAGTATTTTAGTATTTTAGTATTTTAGTATTTTAGTATTTTAGTATATTAGTATTTTAGTATTTTAGTATTTTAGTATTTTAGTATTTTAGTATTTTAGTATTTTAGTATTTTAGTATTTTAGTATTTTAGTATTTTAGTATTTTAGTATTTTAGTATTTTAGTATTTTAGTATTTTAGTATTTTAGTATTTTAGTATTTTAGTATTTTAGTATTTTAGTATTTTAGTATTTTAGTATTTTAGTATTTTAGTATTTTAGTATTTTAGTATTTTAGTATTTTAGTATTTTAGTATTTTAGTATTTTAGTATTTTAGTATTTTAGTATTTTAGTATTTTAGTATTTTAGTATTTTAGTATTTTAGTATTTTAGTATTTTAGTATTTTAGTATTTTAGTATTTTAGTATTTTCCAACAATTTCTAAAACTACTCTCACTCCCCACATTTCTCAAAACTACCTTCACTCTGGGTCTTAAACACATTTCCCAAGATCTATCCGTCCATAACCCCTACACCCTTACAAGAGCCCAAAGGTAAAATGCAGTAGGTCACATCCCCGCTATTCAACTCCTCCTCGTCTACAACAAGTCCTCCTCCTACCCTGACACACATCCATACAATTCCAACCCTTAACAACAATCCCTATTGCTTCCATTTCCCGAAATCCAATTCCACTAATCCTCCATTTTCCTTTTCTTCCAGACTGTTCCAGCAATGCCTGCACCAACAACGGCCGCAACAAACCCAATGGTCCACAGACGCCGTCTCCTCCGAAGTACCCCAAAATTAAGTGCCCCAATCACGATAACCAGACACTGCCCAGTACCTAATGCCAAAATATGAAATCAACGGCCTCAATCCATAAATTATCCCTATCAATATTATCATCCCCATCATCATCATATTATCCTTATCCTACATTTATCTTATTATTACCATCATTACCATTACTATTACCATTATCAATTAATTATCCATTAAAATAATAAATAAACCAATAATGCAATCAAAATCCAAAATTCGCATCCCCCGATAATGTGCCACGATCCAAAAAGATACGTTACATACTAAACGCCCATGGTATTCCACACTTACCAAAAACATCAAATTCATAAGCACATATACAATACACATATACATATACACACATAAGCACATACCCATATACACCCACAACATAAACACACGATAATCATATCCCCACCCCACAGATGAAATCTTATTGCCGTGTAGGCCCAAGAGGCATTTTCTGTAGCGCTTTCGTCCCCCGCCTAAAAGGACTCATCAGCAGTAATTTCCTATAGATTCCGTGGAATCAATGAGATCTTTACATCTGAAGACAAAACCCCTCCCCCCACCACACGTCACCTGATCACACCACCAACATACCCTTACATACACATTCATGTTACATACCTCCGTCCTCCATGCCCGCATCCCCACCCTTCCCTTTGCCTTTCCACGGGTTGGTCGCTTCCTTTCCCATTTTCCATTTCCTTTTCCATCTCCTTTTCCACCATCACCTAATTTTCCTTCAACAGATTTTCATCCTCCGATTTCCATCAATTTCGCATCCTTTCCCCTGCTACATGACTCTCTATCCGCACCCTCTCCTCTGCTACATGATTCCCTTACCGCTTTCTCCACAATTTCCAATTAATTTTCAATTTATTTTTCAAATTTTTCCCATACTCATCAATAATTTATTCTGACACAAAATTCATATACAATTTCCACTCACACCTTATCGAAACGTTACACTCACAAAAATCCCACAAACATATACCCTACCATTCCCCTACATAAGATACTCATGATTATCCCTTATCCCACAACACTGAAACCCTACTTCCAACCAACCACCCATATAGCTGTCCATCCCCTCAAATAAATACAAATATTCTCCCGGTTGTCACATAAACACAAATTATTTCCCCCCGGTTGTCACATAAATTCAAATATAAAATATAAAATATAAAATATAAAATATAAAATATAAAATACAAAATACAAAATATAAAATATAAAATCATTCTCCACCAACAAATACGTTCGATATTTTCTTCATTCGCTCGTCCATTTTCCGTTCCATCCAAATTCATCCACTAAACAATATATTCCAATCAAAGGATTCGTGTCAGGTACAAGCCCGATATTCCAACTGTTGCTGGGTCTCAATTTATTTCCTCCATCCGTGAGTATTTCCACATCCAATTTCCACTCTCATTTTAATGTCCAATCACCTTTACAAGATTCCAATCAATCGCCACGCATATGGCCGACTCCGATTCCATTACCATGCATGATCTCAGCTCTCTAGACTTCAGCACCTGGTCTGATCTGGACTTTCCAGACCCATCACAACAACTTTCCAATACTCCAAGCGACCTCGATTCGCTAGATGTCAGCACCTGGTCCGATCAAGATTTCCGCTCAATGTCGTCGTCTCTGGATACGAGCCTCAGCCTCCTACTGGACACCAGCAATATCGAAAATTGGTCGGACACGGACCTTGATCCATCCGCTATTACGTCAAGCCCCCTCTCGCCGGCCGATACCGGTCCTGACTCCGCATCCAAACCGGTAAACCAAATCCACTGTTTCCCATCCATACCTCACCTCACCGTTCCCTTATACAATACCAACACCATTTCCCTTCACAACCAATCACCCATTGTCACCACATATTCCACAAAAATTCCCAAGACACATTAAGTAAATTAATATACCTAGAGTAACTAACCTAACATAAAATATACACATAAACACACCAAATAAATAATAATAGAGATAAAATAAATCAAAACTATAAAATAAAATACACTATAATAAAACAAATACAATAAAATAAAACTATAATAAAATGAAATAATATAATATAATACAATACAATAAGATAAACTAACATAAAATAAACTAAAATAACATAAACTACAATAAAAATTTTAATTAAATAAATATAATACAATACAATCAAATGAAATACATAAAATAAAATAAAATAAAATAAAATAACATAAAATAAAATAAAATAAAATAAAATAAAATAAAATAAAATAAAATAAAATAAAATAAAATAAAATAAAATAAAATAAAATAAAATAAAATAAAATAAAATAAAATAAAATAAAATAAAATAAAATAAAATAAAATAAAATAAAATAAAATAAAATAAAATAAAATAAAATAAAATAAAATAAAATAAAATAAAATAAAATAAACTAAAATAAATAAAACAAAATCAATTAAACTAAAATAAATAAAATAAAATAAAATAAAATAAAATAAATAAAATAAATAAAATAAATAAAATAAATAAAATAAATAAAATAAATAAAATAAATAAAATAAATAAAATAAATAAAATAAATAAAATAAATAAAATAAATAAAATAAATAAAATAAATAAAATAAATAAAATAAATAAAATAAATAAAATAAATAAAATAAATAAAATAAATAAAATAAATAAAATAAATAAAATAAATAAAATAAATAAAATAAATAAAATAAATAAAATAAATAAAATAAATAAAATAAATAAAATAAATAAAATAAATAAAATAAATAAAATAAATAAAATAAATAAAATAAATAAAATAAATAAAATAAATAAAATAAATAAGATAAATAAAATAAATTAAATAAAATAAAATAAAATAAAAAAATAAAATAAAATAAAATAAAATAAAATAAAATAAAATAAAAATAAAATAAAATAAAATAAAATAAAATAAAATAAAATAAAATAAAATAAAATAAAATAAAATAAAATAAAATAAAATAAAATAAAATAAAATAAAATAAAATAAAATAAAATAAAATAAAATAAAATAAAATAAAATAAAATAAAATAAAATAAAATAAAATAAAATAAAATAAAATAAAATTAAATTAAATTAAATTAAATTAAATTAAATAAAATGAAATAAATATATTAAAATAAAATAAAATACAATAAAATAAATAAAAATATAAAATACAATAACATAAAATAAAATTAAATAAAATAACATAAGTTAAAATAAATACAATAAAATAAATAAAATAAACTAAAAATACAATAAAATACATTAAATAAAATAAAATAAACTAAAATAACATACAATAAAATAAAATAAATAAAATAAAATAAAATAAAATAAAATAAAATAAAATAAAATACACTAAAATAAAATAAAATAAAATAAAATAAAATAAAATAAAATAAAATAAAATAAAATAAAATAAAATAAAATAAAATAAAATAAAATAAAATAAAATAAAATAAAATAAAATAAAATAAAATAAAATAAAATACAATAAAATACAATAAAATAAAATAAAATAAAATAAAATCACATAGAATACAAATATAAATAAAAATAAAATAAAATAATATAAAATAAAATAAAATAAAATAAAATAAAATAAAATAAAATAAAATAAAATAATATAAAATAAAATAAATACAATAAAATAAAATAAAGTAAAAATGAAATAAAATTAAAGTAAACAAACTCAATTTGATAACACTAAAGCTAAATAAAATAAAAATACACCCACTAAGATAGACCAACTCAACAAATTAGAAAACTATAGTCCTCCAAAAACAAAAAATGAAATTCACATTCACATCCAAAATCCAAAAATTCCCTAACAACTACCTAAATCATTGCTCAAAACCTACCGCAGGTAAAACTAATTTGGGTCTCAGATCTACCAAGTCCACAACAACCTCACGGAAGCCTAAAGACAATACGGCACATGGACGAACCCCAAACATCAAAAAACTATGTCACTCTGTCCGCCAACGTACCACTTCGAACCCGAACGGAAAATACTCACTGCGACCCGCTCCCCCATCCGACAAAAGGTGTCCGAGATCCCCGCAAAAATATCAAAATGAGCAATAAACGTGATTAAATAAATACCAATAATAATGATAATCATAACTAATAATAATAATAATAATAATAATAATAATAATAATAATAATAATAATAATAATAATAATAATAATAATAATAATAATAATAATAATAATAATAATAATAATAATAATAATAATAATAATAATAATAATAATAATAATAATAATAATAATAATAATAATAATAATAATAATAATAATAATAATAATAATAATAATAATAATAATAATAATAATAATAATAATAATAATAATAATAATAATAATAATAATAATAATAATAATAATAATAATAATAATAATAATAATAATAATAATAATAATAATAATAATAATAATAATAATAATAATAATAATAATAATAATAATAATAATAATAATAATAATAATAATAATAATAATAATAATAATAATAATAATAATAATAATAATAATAATAATAATAATAATAATAATAATAATAATAATAATAATAATAATAATAATAATAATAATAATAATAATAATAATAATAATAATAATAATAATAATAATAATAATAATAATAATAATAATAATAATAATAATAATAATAATAATAATAATAATAATAATAATAATAATAATAATAATAATAATAATAATAATAATAATAATAATAATAATAATAATAATAATAATAATAATAATAATAATAATAATAATAATAATAATAATAATAATAATAATAATAATAATAATAATAATAATAATAATAATAATAATAATAATAATAATAATAATAATAATAATAATAATAATAATAATAATAATAATAATAATAATAATAATAATAATAATAATAATAATAATAATAATAATAATAATAATAATAATAATAATAATAATAATAATAATAATAATAATAATAATAATAATAATAATAATAATAATAATAATAATAATAATAATAATAATAATAATAATAATAATAATAATAATAATAATAATAATAATAATAATAATAATAATAATAATAATAATAATAATAATAATAATAATAATAATAATAATAATAATAATAATAATAATAATAATAATAATAATAATAATAATAATAATAATAATAATAATAATAATAATAATAATAATAATAATAATAATAATAATAATAATAATAATAATAATAATAATAATAATAATAATAATAATAATAATAATAATAATAATAATAATAATAATAATAATAATAATAATAATAATAATAATAATAATAATAATAATAATAATAATAATAATAATAATAATAATAATAATAATAATAATAATAATAATAATAATAATAATAATAATAATAATAATAATAATAATAATAATAATAATAATAATAATAATAATAATAATAATAATAATAATAATAATAATAATAATAATAATAATAATAATAATAATAATAATAATAATAATAATAATAATAATAATAATAATAATAATAATAATAATAATAATAATAATAATAATAATAATAATAATAATAATAATAATAATAATAATAATAATAATAATAATAATAATAATAATAATAATAATAATAATAATAATAATAATAATAATAATAATAATAATAATAATAATAATAATAATAATAATAATAATAATAATAATAATAATAATAATAATAATAATAATAATAATAATAATAATAATAATAATAATAATAATAATAATAATAATAATAATAATAATAATAATAATAATAATAATAATAATAATAATAATAATAATAATAATAATAATAATAATAATAATAATAATAATAATAATAATAATAATAATAATAATAATAATAATAATAATAATAATAATAATAATAATAATAATAATAATAATAATAATAATAATAATAATAATAATAATAATAATAATAATAATAATAATAATAATAATAATAATAATAATAATAATAATAATAATAATAATAATAATAATAATAATAATAATAATAATAATAATAATAATAATAATAATAATAATAATAATAATAATAATAATAATAATAATAATAATAATAATAATAATAATAATAATAATAATAATAATAATAATAATAATAATAATAATAATAATAATAATAATAATAATAATAATAATAATAATAATAATAATAATAATAATAATAATAATAATAATAATAATAATAATAATAATAATAATAATAATAATAATAATAATAATAATAATAATAATAATAATAATAATAATAATAATAATAATAATAATAATAATAATAATAATAATAATAATAATAATAATAATAATAATAATAATAATAATAATAATAATAATAATAATAATAATAATAATAATAATAATAATAATAATAATAATAATAATAATAATAATAATAATAATAATAATAATAATAATAATAATAATAATAATAATAATAATAATAATAATAATAATAATAATAATAATAATAATAATAATAATAATAATAATAATAATAATAATAATAATAATAATAATAATAATAATAATAATAATAATAATAATAATAATAATAATAATAATAATAATAATAATAATAATAATAATAATAATAATAATAATAATAATAATAATAATAATAATAATAATAATAATAATAATAATAATAATAATAATAATAATAATAATAATAATAATAATAATAATAATAATAATAATAATAATAATAATAATAATAATAATAATAATAATAATAATAATAATAATAATAATAATAATAATAATAATAATAATAATAATAATAATAATAATAATAATAATAATAATAATAATAATAATAATAATAATAATAATAATAATAATAATAATAATAATAATAATAATAATAATAATAATAATAATAATAATAATAATAATAATAATAATAATAATAATAATAATAATAATAATAATAATAATAATAATAATAATAATAATAATAATAATAATAATAATAATAATAATAATAATAATAATAATAATAATAATAATAATAATAATAATAATAATAATAATAATAATAATAATAATAATAATAATAATAATAATAATAATAATAATAATAATAATAATAATAATAATAATAATAATAATAATAATAATAATAATAATAATAATAATAATAATAATAATAATAATAATAATAATAATAATAATAATAATAATAATAATAATAATAATAATAATAATAATAATAATAATAATAATAATAATAATAATAATAATAATAATAATAATAATAATAATAATAATAATAATAATAATAATAATAATAATAATAATAATAATAATAATAATAATAATAATAATAATAATAATAATAATAATAATAATAATAATAATAATAATAATAATAATAATAATAATAATAATAATAATAATAATAATAATAATAATAATAATAATAATAATAATAATAATAATAATAATAATAATAATAATAATAATAATAATAATAATAATAATAATAATAATAATAATAATAATAATAATAATAATAATAATAATAATAATAATAATAATAATAATAATAATAATAATAATAATAATAATAATAATAATAATAATAATAATAATAATAATAATAATAATAATAATAATAATAATAATAATAATAATAATAATAATAATAATAATAATAATAATAATAATAATAATAATAATAATAATAATAATAATAATAATAATAATAATAATAATAATAATAATAATAATAATAATAATAATAATAATAATAATAATAATAATAATAATAATAATAATAATAATAATAATAATAATAATAATAATAATAATAATAATAATAATAATAATAATAATAATAATAATAATAATAATAATAATAATAATAATAATAATAATAATAATAATAATAATAATAATAATAATAATAATAATAATAATAATAATAATAATAATAATAATAATAATAATAATAATAATAATAATAATAATAATAATAATAATAATAATAATAATAATAATAATAATAATAATAATAATAATAATAATAATAATAATAATAATAATAATAATAATAATATTAATAATATTAATAATAATAATAATAATAATAATAATAATAATAATAATAATAATAATAATAATAATAATAATAATAATAATAATAATAATAATAATAATAATAATAATAATAATAATAATAATAATAATAATAATAATAATAATAATAATAATAATAATAATAATAATAATAATAATAATAATAATAATAATAATAATAATAATAATAATAATAATAATAATAATAATAATAATAATAATAATAATAATAATAATAATAATAATAATAATAATAATAATAATAATAATAATAATAATAATAATAATAATAATAATAATAATAATAATAATAATAATAATAATAATAATAATAATAATAATAATAATAATAATAATAATAATAATAATAATAATAATAATAATAATAATAATAATAATAATAATAATAATAATAATAATAATAATAATAATAATAATAATAATAATAATAATAATAATAATAATAATAATAATAATAATAATAATAATAATAATAATAATAATAATAATAATAATAATAATAATAATAATAATAATAATAATAATAATAATAATAATAATAATAATAATAATAATAATAATAATAATAATAATAATAATAATAATAATAATAATAATAATAATAATAATAATAATAATAATAATAATAATAATAATAATAATAATAATAATAATAATAATAATAATAATAATAATAATAATAATAATAATAATAATAATAATAATAATAATAATAATAATAATAATAATAATAATAATAATAATAATAATAATAATAATAATAATAATAATAATAATAATAATAATAATAATAATAATAATAATAATAATAATAATAATAATAATAATAATAATAATAATAATAATAATAATAATAATAATAATAATAATAATAATAATAATAATAATAATAATAATAATAATAATAATAATAATAATAATAATAATAATAATAATAATAATAATAATAATAATAATAATAATAATAATAATAATAATAATAATAATAATAATAATAATAATAATAATAATAATAATAATAATAATAATAATAATAATAATAATAATAATAATAATAATAATAATAATAATAATAATAATAATAATAATAATAATAATAATAATAATAATAATAATAATAATAATAATAATAATAATAATAATAATAATAATAATAATAATAATAATAATAATAATAATAATAATAATAATAATAATAATAATAATAATAATAATAATAATAATAATAATAATAATAATAATAATAATAATAATAATAATAATAATAATAATAATAATAATAATAATAATAATAATAATAATAATAATAATAATAATAATAATAATAATAATAATAATAATAATAATAATAATAATAATAATAATAATAATAATAATAATAATAATAATAATAATAATAATAATAATAATAATAATAATAATAATAATAATAATAATAATAATAATAATAATAATAATAATAATAATAATAATAATAATAATAATAATAATAATAATAATAATAATAATAATAATAATAATAATAATAATAATAATAATAATAATAATAATAATAATAATAATAATAATAATAATAATAATAATAATAATAATAATAATAATAATAATAATAATAATAATAATAATAATAATAATAATAATAATAATAATAATAATAATAATAATAATAATAATAATAATAATAATAATAATAATAATAATAATAATAATAATAATAATAATAATAATAATAATAATAATAATAATAATAATAATAATAATAATAATAATAATAATAATAATAATAATAATAATAATAATAATAATAATAATAATAATAATAATAATAATAATAATAATAATAATAATAATAATAATAATAATAATAATAATAATAATAATAATAATAATAATAATAATAATAATAATAATAATAATAATAATAATAATAATAATAATAATAATAATAATAATAATAATAATAATAATAATAATAATAATAATAATAATAATATAATAATAATAATAATAATGATAATAATAATAATAATAATAATAATAATAATAATAATAATAATAATAATAATAATAATAATAATAATAATAATAATAATAATAATAATAATAATAATAATAATAATAATAATAATAATAATAATAATAATAATAATAATAATAATAATAATAATAATAATAATAATAATAATAATAATAATAATAATAATAATAATAATAATAATAATAATAATAATAATAATAATAATAATAATAATAATAATAATAATAATAATAATAATAATAATAATAATAATAATAATAATAATAATAATAATAATAATAATAATAATAATAATAATAATAATAATAATAATAATAATAATAATAATAATAATAATAATAATAATAATAATAATAATAATAATAATAATAATAATAATAATAATAATAATAATAATAATAATAATAATATTTTAGTATTTTAGTATTTTAGTATTTTAGTATTTTAGTATTTTAGTATTTTAGTATTTTAGTATTTTA